>DWEI01005664.1:0-10645 GCA_018245875.1 Mysoria ambigua | reverse complement strand
GCCCGCCAGCAAGGCGCACCGCGCGCACGAGGTCTGCCACACCCACGCAGCGCTGTCCCCGCCCCCCGCACACTTAACACAAACCACAAGTTAAACCACGTTTATATGTTTTATTGACTCGTTCCACCATCACGCCAGCCTTGCCGGGCTGTGTAGCGGGCTCAGAGATCAATGTTGTCTGCCTTACTGAGGAACGAGGGAAATTCAGTGCTCGCTGAGAGTTCAATGTTGGAGTTGAAGATTTTAGACGGCAGTGTGAGGCCGGCGTGTCGCAGGCGGACGCGCAGGCGGACGCGCAGGCCTCCGGGCCGGCGGAGGAGCGCTACTGCGCGGAGTGCGACGTGCAGTTCGCGTCGCTGGACGCGTGGCGGCGCCACGTGCTCACGTCCGTGCGGCACGCGGCCTGGAGCGACGGCGGGTACGGCCGCGCTTGTTGTCCATGCAGCCTGTCGACTCATGTTTCGCGTTCGTTATCATTGTAAAGCGTTACATCACATCTGGTATCGGAACGTTTCTATATTGCACACGGTATATAAAAGTGACACATCATTGCGCGCGCCGCAGGTCGGAGTGCGCCATCTGCGGCGCGCGGCCGCCGCCCGGGCTGCGCCGCGCGCACCTGCGGGCGCACGCGCGCGCGCTGCGGCCCGCGCGGCCCACGCCGCGCCGCGCGCCGCTGGCGCCGCTGCCCTGCGCGCAGGTACCCCGCCCGCAGTCCGGCTGACTCCCTCCACAGCGACCTGTTTCCCGTCTTCTCTTACCCCTGCTGAACGTGGTCCTCCCCTGATCGGCACCCTGGCGCCCGCTCTCGTTCCTCCACCAGCAGACATACAATTCTAAAATAAAACAACTAAATCAACAATCAAAATGAAAACTGATTAAACATTTATAACAAAAACGTGGAGGCAAGAGCAAGGAGACTACGGCAAACTGGTGACAATTTTGTCACATTTTAATCACAATAGGATGTCTGTTTATATTTTTACGTTTGTATTATGTAGTCCCGTTGGGTCCCACACAGCAGAGAGCAGCTGGAGACTAATATCTCTATGTGACGGTGTGCCGGCAGTGCGACGCCAAGTTCGTGAGCCGCTCGCGGCTGCAGGCGCACGTGAACAGGATACACCTGGGTCTGAAGCACGACAGGAGCTTCGTGTGCGAGGTGTGCGGCAAGAAATGTACGGTGAGTGGTGGTGCCGCCGTCAGCAGCGCCAGACCATCTATGGTGTTCAACAAATTTTCGTTCCTCAGCCAATCAATAGGATGAGGAATTGCTGGGTGAATAATTTGAAAGAGGACCTAATATGCTACCTTGTGGTAGTCCAAACTTGTTTATTAGATATTCTCATCTGTAAGTCGTTATAAATTTCGTCTTTTCTCAATATCTTATGGTTACAGTGTATTATAATGTGTCAGATGTGATTGAATTCATGTAGGGGCGGGATTCCTATTCAGGTGTGCAAGATTTTGACATTAGGTTGCCATGGCACTGATGATCAGACCGCTTCGTTAAGTTCACGAGACTGTCAACAACTAAGAAAGTGTTTCAACATATTATTACTTTAAAATTTAAATGCTACGACACAAAGCTAACCCGGTGCGTGCGCGCAGTCGCTGTCGGCGCTGGGCGCGCACCAGCGGCGCCACACGGGCGAGCGGCCGTACGCGTGCGGCGCGTGCGGCGCGCGCTTCGCGGCGCGCGGCCCGCTGCGCCTGCACGCACGCACGCACTCGGGCGAGCGGCCCTACGCGTGCGCGCGCTGCCCGCGCCGCTTCGCGCAGCGCCCCGCGCTCACGCGCCACCACCGGGTACCACTACCGCCATCTTTCGTATTAAATATATGTAAAATACTTTATAAGACATAACATAACATCACGCCTGTAATTCTCGCAACAATAGGCTGAGAACTGCAGTCCACTCCCACGCTTTACGTCACGTTTACGTTCCACTGTGGAAGATGCGGTGAGCATATTGCCGTTCACCGAGCATATAAAATATCTAGACTCCAAACACAAAACCTCTCAATTGGCAGTCAAGTTTGTAACCAACGAGGCAATCGATGCTTTATGGGATATTCATATCATATCTACACAAGTATCAGACCTTTCGTCTTCGCGACTAAGAACAGATTCATATGTCAACTAAAAATCGATCGAGCCATTCTCTATTCCTTAACGACCTCTCCACATGCGCAGGTGCACACGGGCGCGAAGCCCTACGCGTGCCAGCTCTGCTCGAAGAGCTTCAGCCAGTCCAACTCCGTGAAGCTGCACGTGAACACCGTCCACCTCAAGCTCACGCCGCTCAAGAAGCGCGCGAGAAACACGCGCGCTGCTGACGCCGCGGCCGCCGACAGTAAAGTTTGAGCTGGTCACCAACAGATGGCGTTGTATACGGTTTTTGAATCGCAGTTTTTATACTGTGACTTCATTACTGCAATGGTTATCCCAAATAGATCTGGTGTGGAAATAGTTATATATCGCCATTCAATTGTTTTTCATTGAAACGCCTTCTCGGGAATTGAACTAGAGATTCTGCAAGTGACAGAACAGTGGTTATTATAGCAAATATGTTGATATCATTACTGGTTAATATAATAGGGGATATCTCAGAAATTTGAATTAAACTTTTGTTTGAGCCGATAATGCAAGTATTTTTGCTGCATATATTTAAGTTAGAGAAAACTCTTTTAGGCATACACACAATATTGAGTAATTAATATTTGTCTATCTGTGTGACCAGTTATTATTTTATATAAGTCTAGTCTTAACATGCATTTTTATACGGTATTGTGTTAGGATACGACAAGAAATAAAGTAATTTGTGTAGTAAGATACTGTGTTGTGATTGTGTGGCGGCGTGGCGGACCGTGGCCTCTAAGCCTTCTCGTTCTGATAACACTGACTGGCCCGTTGGTGCAGCGGTTAGTGAACCTGACCGTTGCGCCGGGGGTCGTGGGTTCGATTCCCACCCAGAATAAATATTTGTGTGATGAGCATAAGTATGTGTTCTGTGTTTGTATGTATAATATGTAGTTCGTCAGCCTTCTGGTTACCATACCACAAGCTTTCTTGACGCTTACTTTGGGATCAGATGGCTGTGTGTGGAGATGTCCCAAGATATTTATTTATAACAGACCCGTGTTTAACAGTAGAACGATAAAAGGAATGGTTGTAATGATGTGTTAATTTTATTTTGAAATAATCAATTATTAATATAGTTAGTGACTCGCAGTGAAGGGTGGTTCTGTGCACGCGTCGCTAGAAGCCCCCAGCTCTGTACAGCTGTGGTCCAATTAGAACAGTGAACTATCAGCTCTCAACCCCAGCGTGTAGCGAATGCACCGAGTATCATATACACAACAACCAGACTCTCGTGTGACGTCACGAGAGCACAGCGCCGATCCGCCGTTGAACCAATTAGTTTGCACATTATAGCTTTACGTACACACGACCATATCGTGGTGCGGTAGATATCATTATCAACACTCTTAGCGTTCAATTGTGGACTCGGTTTTCGACTGAAAACGTTTATGTCAACATAACAAATAAAAACTTTTATTATGAGCTGGTTTGGCCGCGACCACGTGACGGCGACGGGCTACGAATGCCTAGATAAGGCCTGTTTACTCTCGTCTTAAAAAACTTACCTGTGCGTTAAAATGTAAATAAAACACACGCAAGTCATAGAAAAAAATAATTTTATTTACAATAACTGTAGACACATCTCTACGTGATATATATTTGTATAATATTATTGTTCACTCAAGGCATTTCACACATGTATAACACAATGGCAGTCATTTCTTACTCATGGAACTAAATTTATGTACACAAGATGGCCGTCATATTGATCTAATCACTGTTCAATGAGCAAGCAATTGGTGAAAGAAATGAAAAATCTTGTAAAACATTTCAGACAAGACAAAAAATCATACGAGTACATGTTCCTTTGGAACAGCAACTCCATGGAGACTTCAATGTGTGTGAACAAACACACTGCACTCCGTAGTGCATTCTGGGTATAACTCGCCGAAGTCAACTAAGCACCGCCTGTGACGTAACAGCAAGGTACGGCGGCAGATGGCGGGAGGACAAGCGCATTCCTCGCAAGTGACTCGTTGATTTCTGGGTGTTATACAGTATGATATAGTATTGACAATGAACTATACATTTTTTTACTGAGCAAATCTGAGTCACTATGTAAAACCCAATGGCAACACGGTCTGTCGACAAGGCTTAACGACCGGTATAATTTTGATTCGATTCCTCTTAGGGTACAATATTGGAATGACGAGTATTCACATACACCACAAATTATAGTCCAGACCAGGTAACAGTTCAGACTTCAGCGTACATCAATCTGTCGTCTGGCCCACGGCGCCTAGCCTAGGACAATCTTCAATAATAATCGTTAATATAATTATACTTTATTTCTAATAAGTCTGTTTACATATAATTCTACTTAACATAAAAATATACACAATGAACATACTTTATTTTAACAATCATGTACTCCGACGGTTCAAACCTGCTGTGGAGAGTAGGGTCTACACATTAATCACGTTCATACGAAAAATATACTCTGCGAGTGCGCGGCCGACGGTACAGCAGCAACACCAACCTCTGCATGTGCCGACCCCACTCTCACAAACATCTTGAATCACACTATAAAATGACTGCCTCGTTGGTCAGTGGTCGCGAGTGGCCAGCGACGGGCGGCGCCCGGGCGACCCGGCCGCCGCCTCGCCCGGTCGGCAGCCGCGCGTCGACTGACTGCCGACCGACGTATGCTATCCTTAAATGTAAATCCGCCTCAAGTGCGCCGCGGTCGTGATGGTGTTGCACTGGGGACATATTTTCTTCGCTCGCAGCGACTGCAGCCAGCACACCTGGAGATGTATCAGGATAATAACATTAAAACGCTTTGTGCCAAGAGCGTATCGAGGAGGCAGTGTCCGGTGGCCGGCGCTGCCTGTGGACAGTTGCTGCCAGCTTTGAATAAGTTTTAGTTAGTCAGTTACAGTGATTATTAGGACTGAAGAGTAATTAATAATAACTTTATTGTTGAGTGTTGTGAATGGTTTCATTCACATATTTCCACACTATTATCTCAGGGTGGCCCGACTAGTTTGGAACATATTAATATCAGTTGAATGAACAATGCTGGGAGCAACCCCTCAGGGCGGCCTATGTCCAGCAGTGGGCTGCAATAGGCTGATGATAACGACGAACGGCGCTCTGTATATATCGGTCCAGTACTCTACGTTTTATTTGATAGCCAGTGAATATATACATTGTTTTTGTCATATTCAATCTTGTCTTTCGTTTATCCAGTCTTTAAGGACGGTTCCGATTTGGGTATCTGTTCGTCGGACTTAACGTGCGTGTTAGAGACAGCCTATCACTAAACTATCATCATCGTCGGCAGCAGCAGCTCCCACCGCCGACCGCAGTCCACTCCTCGGCCACATGCAGCGCCGGGCCCGCTGCTGCCGACGTGGGGCTAAGGTCGCTCCTCACCTCGCAGTACGCGTGCCAGCACTGTATCGACACCGCCGGGGACACGTACGGCCCCAGGCAGATTAGACACTTCGCCTGCAACAAGGGCGCGCTCTGGTCATGATCCATAAACATAGTGTGTGCTCTGCCTATCGCCAAGGAGCCTGGCGTGACGACACTAATAGGCCGCAATGATATAACATGTGTTACTCCTGCAGGTATATGCTCGTGATCGTGCAATGTTTATGTCTCATGCACAGTAGTACCGACGCGAGCCACGTCTCACCTCGGCGGCCGCGTTCTGCTTCCTCTCCAGGTCCTTTATCTTCGCTTTCAGCGCTTGTATCCTGGTCTGCAACAGACAAATATTATCCACTATATATCTATCCGATGATGATATTTATTCTTATGTACAATTTGAATTTAAAAAATTGTATAATTCCAATTTCAAGATATATTTACATAATTCACTTGACTGCCGCGCTGGTCGAAAGATCTCGCGGTTCTGAGTACGAATTCCGGGCTGAGTTCAGTACTATTGTGGTTTTTCTAACTTGAAATTCCTCATATTGGCTCGTAGTTTGTATTTGGCAAGGCAACAGGCTCACCCTTGTCCACGGTGGAACGGAAACGTAGCTGGGGGTAAAACACTGGTGTGTACCGCATTCATCGCCCTGCCTACCTCGAGCGATTGCGGCCGTGATGCTACGTGACCATCTCACTCTCAACGTTACGGTACGCGGGCGGGACTGTCACCTCAGCGCTGGCCTCCACCAGCCCGTTGCTCGACGGCTCCCTCCGCGGCGCGGGGTCGTGTCTCTCTCGACTCCCGCCGCCCTCGTTCTCGGCCGACTCCGGGTCTCCTATCGCAGACGGGTCTACCTGGAGCAATGAAGGTGACAGAGATTAATAATAGTGGTCAATAGTGGTCGACCCACCGGACCAAGGTATCGCTGGGGTGACCACGTCGCTATACATCTCAAAGACCAGCTCATCGGGAACCAGCAGTTGGAACCAGGGTGGTCGACTGGTCAGAAATGGTAAAAAGAGCAGAAGAAGAAGAACTCCAAGTGTGTGTGCTAAACGGGAGGTCATGTGTTCTCGATTCTCCGGTGGGATGATTGGACTGCACTCAGACCTTAGCGCAGTGGCTCGGAGTCCGGACAGGTGCCTGGTGTATGGCCATAGGCTCACCGTCTACAACCCAACATTACTCGTGTGATATGAGTGCACTACAGTCTTTTGCCCACCACCATGGGATCTCTAGTCATGGTATCACATGGAAATAGTACTGAAATATTAGCCCACAGATCTCATTCGAATAATAATTGTCAGGTGCGGGCTGCAGCGGGTGATCAGAGCTCTTTGGAATCGGTGTGTATGAGATGAGACGAATGCAAGGAGAGACGACATTTGACCGAGAGTCACGTATGTGTCATGTGTCTGCGCTGCGACCATCGCAGGGGCCCACTCACGTCCGGCGCCAGCCTGGACGGCGAGTACTGCGGCGGGCCGTACAGCTCGGTGTCTTCGTCGCCGTCCACCACCTGAAACAGGGAAAACAATAAATGTATCACATTTTTACAAAAGTTAAATATTCACAAGTAATTTTCAATGAAATGCATTGATGTAGGGTTTAGCTTTATAAGGTAACTTCACGCCTGTAATCCCCGAAGGGGTAAGCAAAGGAATGCAGATCATACCCACGACTCACCAGTTATGTTCACATTCCACTATGGAATAGGTGATGAGACACTATTGCCATGTATCGGGTACATATCCAGACTCTGAACTACTACTAGAAAAACTAACTTAGAAATAGTTGTAGTGTTCGACCCGGGAATCGAACCCGGAGCCTTCCGATCAGCAGTCGCACCTGCTACCAGCACGACCAACAAGGCAGTTTAGTTTTGATCAAAACATTGTGTATGTTACCAAGTTTTTTCCTATTTTTTGTAAATCTGTGAGATATTTGGAGATCTTTTATATTGTGTACAATTACTTAATGTGTTACATATGTCATGTATTTGATCATTACAAAATTAAACTAAAATTGTAAATTTATCTGCTATCGAGGCGTGTTCACTGACCAACGCCTGGTCGTTGCTGGCCCTGCGCACGCAGGTGGCCGTGGCCCTGGTCTCGGCGCCCTGCAGCGCCGTGGCCCTCACCCGCCACTCGCCGCACCACTGGTACTCCGCGCCGAACCCCGACGACTCCGGTTCGTCGTTCTGGAATGTTCACAAATGGTATATTGTAATGATGCGATAATTTTAATTTCAGCAGTATACCACAGCTAGTCTGAAGAGGCAGGCAGACGGGTATAGTAACTGAGCTCGCAATTTTCACCAAGTATTTTACATTCCACTATGGATTAGAATGTTATTGTTAAACAATAGACACAAATCTACACTCTAAGCTGCTACGACAACGATTTTAACTGGAAGTTCCACGCCTGCAATCCCCGAAGAGGCAGGTAGAGGAGTGCAGTACACTTCCACATTTCTTTGGTTACATGTACAGGTGGTGAGCCTATTGCCTTACACCAGGCTCAAATATGTCCTCCAAATCACTAGCAGCAAATTTTAATCGGAAACACCCAGAATCAAACCTTGACTCTTAAAAAGTTAATAATGAAATAGTAAATGATCACCTCCACATCTATGCTCTCGTCGTCCGTGCTGGTGTCGGCCACGTCGTCGTCCACCTCGGCCCCGGTCCGCTTCAGGCACCTCAGTACGTGCCTCTGGATCTTGGAGACGGGCACTTTGGTGTTGCACACCGGACACTCCCCCTCGTGGCTCAGGGGCGGCGGGGTGCTGCGCCGGCGGGCGCGCAGCCGACGGACCCGGTTCTCGTGTACCCTCTGCGGTTGAAGTGTTTGTTTATGTTTATTCAATGGACCTTCAGTTTAATAATATAATTAACCATTATGTTAACTTGTCACATACCACGCTACACACAAATTGTTTACGAGTCGTTTTCGAGTTAATACTTCATCAGACAATGACCATCATAAAAGGTAATCATTAAAAATACCTCACCTACAGGTAATGATCAGTCACCTTTAAAGGTGAAATAGATATTATGTAATATAAACATTGATGACTCTGCCATTGGTCGGGTGATGGCAAGAGAGATAACTGATCCTGGGTCCAAATCCCAGGTCAAATACTATATTAGATATCCTAGCAGTGGCTTACAGTCTGCATGTGTGCCTGGTGCATGACAATAGACTGACCACCAGCTCCAGTGTGTCATGAACATGACCGGTCAGTCGGGAGTGCATTACCTTGCTCTGTGAACCTTTCCTTGTGTGTTACATGCCACATGCAAATTGAACATTGAACAAATAAAAAGTGAACAAAAAGTGTGTGTGAAATGGGTATGTGTATGTGAAATGGGTGATAAATGAGTTTAATGATTACCTAATTGAGTTCAATAAGTACCTAATCAGTATTTTTGAAGGCAATGAGTGGCTAAATGTTTTGAGTGAGTGTGATGATGAGGTTCAACAGGTGTGATGAGTCTGTACATTCAATGAGTGAGTGAGTTCAATATGTGAGTGTAATATATACATTTATCACACTCACATATTGTGAGCTCATGATAATATTCTGCAGTGACAAAATATGATGGATGAGTTTATTAGCAGATGTCTAGAGGCAATTTGGCTTTCACTCTACAAGAGACATGGTTCCAAAAACCTTTCTGATGCTTATCCTAGGACCGCACCGGCTACGTTTACATCCCACTATGCAACAGTTGGTGAGCTTATTACCATATCCTGGGTACAATTCAAGACAATGATTTACTACTAGAGAATTTATGTTGGAAAAATATATAAGTACCAGACATGGGTATTAAACTGAGGATGTCTTGATCAGTAATTTGTTGGTAACCACTCAACCAGAGTTAAAATCATTAAATAAATTAAAATAAACAAAACAAAATTAGTCTTCCTTTCAGGTCAGGTCAGTAAGGACAGAAATATATTGGCACTCAGAGCTGTCTTCCAACCCTGAGAGATCTGACTTGAAGATATGTATGTAGTCTTCTTTACAAAATACCAGATTTGGCCAGGCCAACGCAAGACATCTAAATTGTCTGTATGTCTTCAAACAACCCCATAAAAGTGTTGAGTAGCAACAAATAGTATATTATTCACTTTGAAAAATAGTGCATAAGAATATTACACTATGCAGGTCAATCTACCTGCATAAATGTAATAACTGCTGGCTATTCCTCCAGTAACTTGTATAGTAAGAGTGAGATGCCACACATTTATATATGGGTAAAAACATTAGCAAACATTGTTATTGCAATCCTTTCAGCTGATAGGTGCAATCACATCTCAGTAACAAATCCACAGCAGTGGTTACCTGATAGACATCTCCTCCGGTCAATCCAGTGAGGTCAAGTTCCTCGTCTGCCTCGGCACTCGTCCCAGGCACAGCTAGATACTGTGGACTAGGGCTTTGGCTGTTCGAGCTAAGCTTCCTCTTAGATGCACCTGAGGATATCTTCTGCAATCGTTCCACTTCCAGCGCCAAATGGCTGTCCAGCTCGCCTTGGCGTATCGTGCAGCTACATACCGGACAGTTGGGCAACTCCGTCACCTTCTTACGATTCCGGACGCAATTTAATATGACACTCTCGTCATATTGAAAGTTCGTGCCGCCGTTAACTGAATTCAACTCATCCATTTTGTACATCAACACAGGAGCGGGTAACATTTTCTGAAGGTTAGCGATTTTAATCTATTTTCATCACTGTTACAGCAAAATAAAATTATTTTTTGACTGCACACAACAATAAATGAAACTTCGAACTGCGTAACCGCACCCGTTTTATTGACATCGTCGTCCACAATCACTTAAATCGTATTAATTACCCACTTACTAAACCTTAAACAACAAACAATAATAATCATTTTTTAATCTGTTATTTGTGTAACTGCTAATGTCACTTTGAATTTGATTGATTGTTGCTAATGTTACCAGTATTCAAAAATATATCATGACATTAGCACACGTGTGACATTTCTTTTTAGATATTTCAATTAATAGTTTTCTTTAAAAACAATATAAGTTTTCCAATAAATATCTTGTATCCATTTATAGATAGAATTTCTAAAGTTTAT
>DWEI01005663.1:0-10646 GCA_018245875.1 Mysoria ambigua | reverse complement strand
TTTTGGTTGCAGAATGAAATGTAATTGTTTGTGAACCTATTAATTTAAGGAATTCTGTGGGAATTTATATTCGTATATATTTACATTAATGTGTAATTTTGAACCAACACTAAATTTATTAGTAAAAGTCGTATTAGTTATATTTTTGAATTGTAAAAAAATATTGCATTTATATAATAATTTGTTGCAATAATGACTCAGAGATCACTTTTCAGACTTTTAATAAGCAAAACTGTTTGAAATTTACCGTAATGAAATAAAAATAAAATAGAGCATTATACAAGATTATAATATGCAATACTTTATTACATGCAATACTTCATTTCATTATTCGGAAAGGAAATCTCATTGTTAGTCGTTAACATTATTTTTCCATTCCAAATACAACCAATTAAATCGGCCACCTATTATTATCGTCATGCACCTGAATTGTGAAATATACGGCCAACCAATGTCCGATGTGTCACGGCACCGGATAACACGTAAAACCCGTTACAAAGCATGTTACGATGAATCATACCACCAATTATCACGTTAAACGTTCATTTTACGGTATTCTAACGGAATCAGTCCATCTATTATTAGTATATATCAATTTAACAGTAGCATTGAAAAAAAATAAACTTCAAAATACACGTTAATAATCACGTACAGGTACGGAAATATTACGTACGTACAAGTGTGACAAGAACCGGAAACTATCCTTAACTTGAGGATCAATTGTCAAACAGCAATCCTTACAGTTTCGTTTTTAGTTAGCTGCGGATATATACAGTTGCAGTGACCGCTTATGACTGCAGTTACGCACAAATAATACGAACGAGGTCAGAGCTTAAGATGATATATCAATTAGGGTATTGCAGTAATTTAATACCAAAACGTAACTTCACGCCTGTAATTCTCGAAGAGGTAGACAAAGGAATGCAGAACACTCATACATTTCGCCGGTTACGTTTATGTCCCACTATTGAATAGGTGGTGAGCCTATTGCCATGCATCGGGCACATATACAAACTCCGAACCACTACTAGAAAATTTAAATTAGAAAATTTTGTAGCGTTCGACCCGGGAATCGAACCCGGATCCTCCCGATCGGCAGTCGCACTTGCAACCAACACGATCAACGAAGCGGTTAGTTAATTTAATACCACCTGTATAATAAATTTTGAATTTTGGTGAATGATTAAATAAATTTGTTTGTATATTTAAATTAATACAATACAATTCATTATTATGTCAGCGCGTCAAGTAGCTAGCTTAAGGGGTAGGCAGTGCGCAGCGAATGCCGAATATCTTCATATTTATAGATATACATAATGTGCTTAAAGTGATTTATGTTAATTATTATAGACAGCATTAGGCAGCATCGGACTTGTTTGACTGTTATATTAATATTTAAGTCGTTATAAGCACTCGTGTCGTCTGTGTCGAGGCGGGATACAGGGTGTCGTAAGAATACTTAGGCACAGCTAAGTGCGCCGGCTTACGAAGTGTGCGAAAGTCTGTGCGTTGGGCTCCCCAACTCGCATGCCCAGCGTGGGGATTATGGACATAACCCCTCAGGGGAAGCCTGCGTCCAGCTGTGAACTGCAATACGCTGATGATAACGATTATTCATGATATTCAACATATTTACAGTGATCCACACCATTAATGTAGTTTTAAAAGCATAATATTGTCGCAAGAAAATGGCGCATAGGAGACAAGTTCTAAGTTTGTAACAATTATAATGCACGAGTTGGCGCAAAACTTTAAGCCCGACCGCGTCATGTCAGTTGAAGTTGGCGACTTACTGGTTAACTTGCTCTTTTACTTTACTCGACATAGTTACAAACATTGTGGCACATTCTATTTATACTCATACAATTTTATTTTTAATGTTATCATCTCTAGAATAGTGGTGAATATTGAAGAATGGCGCCATATCTGTAAAGATCTAGATACTTAACACTCTATCTAACCCACAATGATGTGTACGATGGTAAAATAATAATAATATTAGCCGTACTGACAATTACAATAGTTTTTATAAAAATGTACTCGTATCCCAACACACGTTACTTAATTATCAGATTGTATCATTTCAATGTTAGTGAAGGTCACGCACGGTGTATGTACAAGATTTAACCTCATTACCCTGTTTACGACATCTCTCATTAGTCCGAGGAGGCTGGCTACGCCCCTTACCATGTTTACCTCGACGCGATTGTCTTGAAAATGACCATCGCAGCGATGGTCAGATTCACGGCAGATGTTTTAATCGCTGTTTCTCCGTTTTTCACATTCATACGTATGCACATACGTTTATATAGTACTATACGAGTAAGTCTCAATTATAACCCGGGAGCGAAAAACTTTTAAGCCGGCCGCGCGGAGCGGACCGTTCGGTGCGGAGTTAGCGTCGGTATGAATTATGGATAACTCTGCTCTAATTATTTAAGTTTCTCCTTTTGTCAAGTGTTATGAGAGTACCAACGGTCACATGTGCGAAAAACATAATTATAATTTTGTACAAATACATACATATCTACACGCCAGTCCCTCACGAAGTAGGCAGGGAGCACCAAGTGACTTATACCTCTAGGATTACCGACCTGCCGCACTTCTACAACCATTAAACTCTTTACACATGTACGCCGGTAAATAATAAATAAATTTATAAATTCTATCTATACACATCGTCGTGATAATATTTAGATTAAGGTTCATTTAATTTTAAATATACTCGGGTGCATTTTCACAGTAGTAATAACTGTGTAACTTGAAAAATGATTGTCAAGTAGCAATATGAAATTAAAGTTTAAAATTATAAAATATAAAATACAACGTACATAAATAGTGGCAATGTATAAGAAATATTTCGTTAACAAAACCTCGATTTACACGTACTCGTATATAATTTAATTCAAGTTATAACCACCTTCCACAAATTTCCTGGAGATAATTTAGACAAATAAGACAGTTCCTAACAAAAGACAGGGGATGTCTGCATAAAAATTTGCTTTTTCCCCAATCCATGTCACCATAAAGTCGGAAAGCTATAAATAAAAAAGGCCCATGAATGTCGTTTTCCCTTTCCGCAGCTGCAAGATTTAATATAAAAATTATCATTTTTGTTTGCTGTTTTTAGAGGAGAGTCTGTGAAACAATACGCTTTCAAATTGAGTACAAAATTTAAGGAAAAGTATAATAAACTGTATTTCACACCTTTTGACCGGAATAGTACTGATATATATATTTTTTTTAATATGTACCTATTTTCTTACTAAAACTTTGAAAGTTCTAAAGCTATTTATTCAAATTCATTCAAATTTTATTTCATAACTACATAATTTTTGTATAAAAAAAACAAACAGGGATAACATACACGGTAGTAATATTTTACGTAAGCTTAAAAAATATCTTTCTAGAGCAAAAATAAGGAAAGCCATGTCAAGTATTTCTTCATAAACGATAAATTAAACATTCGAAGAGGATGAAGATGGTTGATTAAAACATTTCTATTTTGTATGATCACGCCATCCTTACGGGGTAGACAGCGATAGTTGACTGATATATATTTCTAACTTTACCAGTTCTGATCTGTTTCTTCTATAATAATCACACTCATCGTACACGAGTTACTAAACCAATAGAAAGATCATTATACATTTAATTATACATTATTTAATCAAGTTTGCATGTGATACGCCCATCCTAAATTAATATCTTCATAACAAACAGTGCAAAGGTAAATTGAATGAAACCAAATAAAACTTTGCGAGTTATGGAATATTATAAATCTGAATATAAATTTAGTTCAATTCCGGTGGATTTATTTATCGTGGCAATCGCATGAAAATTGATACCCTGATCCAGATAGATTATTTAAACAGATTAAAGCTTCTGAAAAATAATATTTCACACTATTTATATTAAAACAATCCAACCAAAAGTACACAAATTTTATACATTAAAAGCGCCTTGCGATCACTTATTAGTGAAATAACCATAGAAGCAGCCGGGAATACTAAAAAAACAGTTCTTCTCTAAGATTATATGGTGAAACTGTTGGACTTTTGTCGGGAACTGGAGACAGAGTGAGAGAAGCACCAGTAATATAACGTTCCCAAGTGCCATTCACAATGCCAAATTGATTTTCCACTCTGTACAGGTTCGCGGCGGCCTTCACCGCCACGCTGTCGTTCACGTCGGAGTTCTGCCACAGCGGCGTCCGCGACCGCGTCATGCTCGTGCAGGCGTCGTTCGCGTCCGTCGCGCACGTCGGCGTGGCGCTCATGTCTTGGGGCATACTGCTGCAGGACTGGAGGGACAGTTTCTTCAATGGGCTCATTGGTATGTAATCGGAAGTACGTCTATATGCGGTCTGCTGTGACATTGAATGTGGATGTTATGATGTATCTGTTATTTAACATGCTTCCGCCAATCTACCTCCGTCCGAAAAGCAGAAAGATAGAGGGATTGACAACATGAGAACCTTGAAAACTGAATGCAAAGTATTTATTTAAGCAGTAAGCTGCCGCTGCCCAGTATGGAAATACTCCACCATCCTCAGACATGACTGTAGGAACAGGACCATCAGATTAGTGATTCTTATCAACACAAGCTTTTCAATGCGATCACAAAGATTCTTCAAAATCGTGCATAGATGGAGCATTTGTTTTATAAATTAATTTACATTGGTGATAAATATGACAACTTTATTTAATACCCCTTTAATCGCAGTGATTTTCGAATAGAGTAATTTATATTTCTTATAGTGGCTTGAGCAGTTTGGGTCTTAATATGCGTTGCAAATATATCGGTAGTTTAAAAATGATGCATATGATTTAATAATTGTATTGGGTTATTTTTACATGAAATTAGCTTGAAACATGGATGCCTATTATATATATGCTAATTAGATTATAATGAATGCACTATGAGATAATCGAATGAGCCCGTTCGTTCAAATGAATAAATAAATAAATAACAGAACAGTCGTAGCACTGCTACAAATACATTTTAATTACCATAAATTACCGTGACTTGAAAGTGTCTTTGTAATTACTGAGAGTACGGAATAATAAATATTCTTAAGCACGGTAAATTCAGGTAGGATACCATTGCATATTCAAGGTAACTAAATATTAATAAATCGTCAGCTTTATTCATAGTAGGAAGTGAATTTAGCAAGTAATTAAAATTTAAACTTAATTAACTCTGAGAACTCCTGGGATGTCTTATTAAAATACGTATACAGCTAAGCATTGTGATTCCAGGGAGATATGTTTGGATTTAATAAGGGTGGTGTCATAAATTTTGCTCGTGACAGTCAATTGTCATATTTTCATGGAATTGTAGGCCCGTCTCTCGCACCATTGAGCAACGCTTGGTGTTGCATCAACGAGATTCTCGTACTTGAATTGGGGTCACGGGTACCTAACCGGGATATTTTTAACAGGGCCTAAGGCTCTAACAAGGTTTAGCGACATCCGTTGTGAACCGCCACCCGAGTTTACATCAAATCTGTTTGAGCTACCAGTAATATATTTGGGTTCAAATTATTATATTTTATGTCACACTGTATACTGTGATCTGTCTTTAGAATATTTACTGTGTTGTACTCTATAACATAGTCATGTAATAGTCTACATCCAACCTACATACATTTTGTTTCGTTTCGTTGTAATTTGCATGTATATGTAATTTGATTTCAGCGTCTCTTATTTTCTCACAAAAAGTTCACTCTTTAATTAATTAAGAGTGTCAGAATTCACTTTCACATAAATATATCGACGTTATCAAGAAGGACCAATTTGTAAACGTGTTTCACGCCATAACAACCCTTATTGTTTTCCAGTACTCAACACTTGGAACTACTACATTTTGTTAATGTCGCTATGGTCGCTTTTTGCGTGCATCCTCTACATGTTCCTACCAGAGAGCCCCAAGTACTATATAACACAGAACAGATACGACGAAGCGAGGGAAATATTGATTAAAATTTATAAACAGAACACAGGAAAGCCGGCAGAGACATATCCGGTAAGGATATTTAAATTATAAATAACGTTACATTATAATGTTTAATATTGGACGTTATGAAGAGATTTGGAAGATTAGAATTTCTCATTTCAGTCTTTGGTGGCGGGTAATCTCAGATATTTTTGTTCACAATTTGAGATAGGGCGAGGATTGATACAGGGGATGGGGTGAGGGTGGTTTATATTATTTTCTTGGAAATATCAAAGTAAAAGTATTGTTCTCGTAAATGACATTGTATTAGAAATGGTTATCTAAAAACCAACATGTTTATCATCTAAGATAGACTAACTCTATATGCAACAATAAACTTAACAACATAAAAATTAATTAACCAGCAGACGTAATTAACTTTAACCATCTGTCATTGGAACATTCATTTAGTGCGCCGGTCGACAGGGAACAATCACGGAAAAACTCGTCCGCCTGTCACACCGTCACGTAACACGAACAGCGCAATTTATCACTTTAATTCACAGCAGCTCGTTCGCGAGATTGTATTTTTCTAAAATTATTATTCATACTAAAATGTTACATTAGATACTTTGTCAAACGCTACATAAGAATATAATTCATTAAACCAGATATTATTCATTTTCCTTTCATTACTAGTTATTTTACTGTCCATTTATTTATAACTCGCAATAGAAAAGATTTTCTATCAAAACACGAGATACAAAAGTGTTTGTTATAAAAATATAACTTTGTTGTTGTATTCGATGATCCGAATTCAATGGATCAAATGGTCTATCAATGAGCTCCACTTGCATTAACGGCTCGATATATAAACTTTACGTCACGCCCAAAGTCGCCGAGGAAGAAGACAAAGGCGTGTAGTACTCCCACTTTTCACCAGTTACGTTTACATTTCGACATGGTATAGACAGTAAGCTTATTGTCATATACAAATCTGGATTCCCGGCTACTACAACGGATTTCATGTTATAAAAACCTGACAGTGCCCGAGCTGGGGATCGAACCTAGGATGTTTTGTTCAGCAGTTGCGGTTATAAATAATCGACCCACGAGGCAGTCAAGACGATGAAAATATAATTGTATAAATATTATCATCATTATCATCATGATCATCAACAGTCTAATATAATTGGACATAGGCGTTCCCTGAAGGGTTATCCCTATAATTCCCACACTGTGTATGCTACCGACCACAGACGGTCAGGACATGTAGCTGATCCTCTGCAGATCGCGTCCTGCTGAGATCTACCAGTAGTCGGTTTAGTTTCCTCTTACGATACCCTGTGTCCCTGCACTGGGTCGGAAATTATAATTTTACTCCGCCCCCACACGGAGTAATATAATTCAACATGTTTTAATTTTAAGTATTCTTATAATTAAAGTATTGTATTCTGTTTTCGGTTATGTTAAATAAAGCCTATATGATAAATCCCACTAAAACGTTATTAACAAATAAATACTCACGAAACCATTGAATGAATGAAACTGTTAATGAGTATACCTATCCTTTATGACGGCGCGCAAAATTGTCAGTGGAATCTACATATAGTACTTATTTAGAAGTTTACATATACGTAGTTTACAAACTGTATACCTGCCATATCACAGGCTTTTCTAGTTCGAAATCAGATAGATAATTGAATTTATCACGATGTGTATGTGATGCAACAATGAAACGAATAATATTAACAGGATTGAGCCAATTTAGCTGATTGTGGCGTTACTGTTTGAAGATTTATGATTCTGTATTCGATACTATCTGTTGTTAACGAAATTTATTTCACGAGTGTATTGCTTTGAGGAATATAGATGCAGGCGTTCTTCTTCGTTTTGTTGTTCGCTGCTGAGCAGTTATTCAACGTGAAGACAAAATGGTTAGCGGGTAAGCGGTGTCTCAACCAATTTGTTGGACTAAAATCAATACGTAACATCACACCTGTAAGTCCTTAAGATGAGGGCGGAGTAGTGCATATACATGTATTATAGCAAAAAAACATATTAAATTTGTATTATAAATGTCTATGAAATTATTCTATTTTTAGAATGAATTTAGAAATATATACATATATTATAGCCAACAAAATGGAAACATATCGTGCGTCTATTGTACGATGTTACATTTTCTACAGATATTTAAGATACTGGTAAAAACGATCCAACCAGAAACAGTTTAAGATCTTATAAGTTATCACTAACAGTTATTGGAAAATAATTGAGAGTAAACAGAATATAATAGATTTAAAAAGTAAAAACATTTTATATGAATTATGAGAACCGATAAATACGAAAGTTGTTGAACTTGACAAGGAATAGAGATATGAAATATAGATATAGTTATAAAATATTGACAAACAGATTTATCACTTTACTAATGACACACTGAGACTTCAGGCTGAAGAAAACTTAATCCATATTACCATTTTTTTAACGTACGAGTACATAGTTATAATGCCATTTTTCGCTAATCGTTTATAAGAAGTAATTTATGTACTAAAATAGCTGAACGATTACAAATGACATGAAACAGATAATACTCGGAACGTCTCAAAGCGTTCCAACGCTGTTAAGCGTTCCGAAATTGATCGGGCGCGGCCCGAGCGTGTTGACTCGGCGCCGCGGTGAGGCCGTAACGAGGTGCCGCTTGCGGCAGAGCGACGGAAGAAATTACTGACTCACATATTAGGAGCCATCTGAAAATATACCGAACTAGTGCGAGTATCTATTAACAAACATCAAATGTCACTAAATCGTAATGTTAACGTTAACTTTATTTATCGCCAGAAAAAAAAATAATGTAGCATGTTTTTTAACGTGACGCTACGACGCATACCGATTTCAGTCACAATCAACGGCGAAAGCGCTACGAGAAAATAATGCGATGACAATTATTTATTGGAAAAGCACTAAATACCAACTTGTGCTGCATGAATCAAAACAATAATGGGGATTATCTTTCTGAGCAAAACCTTTCAACTTTTTCAAGCGTTCCACAATTGATTAAGTGCGGCGCAAATGTGTCAACACGGCGCTGCGGTAAATGTGTCGTAATGGCGTAGTGCTTTGCGCCTCTGGTCTCATTGTGAGCGAACTTACGAGACGTGAACCCATCGAATAGTAATCAACAACATCAATGTTGACGAACTGCGAATGACGAATGCGACATCCACTTTCGTCTAACTCGTGTTAATAAAACCGCTCTGATCGATATGTAAATTTCTCGATTCACTTTTCAAATACGATTTCACAAATTAGTAAATCTTCATTGATCTATTATTGCTCGTAAATCGCAAAAATTAATTTTGCCCGCGTGTTTTCGCATCTCGTACTCAGTCGTAAGCAGTTTGCGCCATGCCTTTCCGATAAATCTTCCTCTTCGACGGTCCCCGCGCTATCTACATTCATAACTCAGAAGACGATGTCGCCGATCGTTCGTTACGGCGAACTGCTCGCATACATTTGTTAATCTCACTTTATTTATGTACGAGCACCGCGTACAACCAGCTCGAATGTCAAAAGTCGTGTAACCACATTAGTGCGGCGGAACGGTAATGGGGACGTACATTGAATGTTCAAGGTCGTAATAAATCGTGATGTGTGGGAATTTATTAATAGAACGTTTTCGAATGGATGGGGTTGATAACTGTAGTTAACATCTATTAATATATGGCAATAGGCTCACTAACTATTCCATAGTGGGACGTAGACGACTGAAATAACCATCAAAACGCGGGAATGTTGTTCCACACTTGTTGCCTAACTCTTCGGGGATTACAAGCGTGAAGTTACGTTTTTGATAGATATATATCCTATATGAGGAAATGTTTGTATTTTTATAAGACTGATTTTGAAACAATTGTTTAACCAAAAATAAGGTAGAACGAAGTGAAAGGCGAGCTAAAGTCCCGCTATAAAACCTCGATACAGTTAGAAAACTCAATTTGTGATAGCTATCCATAATGTTGACGGGAATTACATTTCAAATTATATTTGCAGCGAATTCGAAACATAAAGATCATCTAATAAGGGCAATAAACATTTTATGAAGGTAAAAAATACATGTGCAATTGAATTTATTACCTCCCTCGAATTTATGCAGCCCGTTTAAAATTAACGCCAAAGAAAACCACTAGCAAACATTTACTCGATCCTAAACACACATTAAAGTTTTCATGTAACATTTTATAGTAGTTCATTAATATCAAATTGATCAGTTTCGTTACAAAGTTCTGTGTGACTTACAGTTTGCTCATGTTTGACGCATTTTGCTGGTGTTTCTGTAATTTGAAAGTTTTTTTTGTGTTACTTACACGTTAATTGGCGTCGTTATTCGTTTGTTGCAAACTTTTTTACTAGATTATTGTTTCAGGGCTTAACAAGAAGTCCAATAAGGTCAGTCATACTCTAAGTAAATGAAGGGAGTGACGAAGTTTTTTTATTTCGATCATTTTCCCACCGTGTTTTACACCTGATACTGAAGTGTCGCGAAAGCTGCTGAAAGTTATACAATACATTTTTTAAGCTGATTTTCATAAATTGTATTTACATTTTACGTAAAATATGTTTAAACTTTGTAAAAAGTGCTTTGTAAAAAGTGTGCTTTGTATAAAGTTCGCATGTATGTAAATACAATTATAAAAATGTAGTAC
>DWEI01005662.1:0-10646 GCA_018245875.1 Mysoria ambigua | reverse complement strand
AGTTAGTTTTAAGTACACTTCTATCTTTGTTATTCTGTGGCAATAAATACATTATATTATTATTATTATTATTATTAAATTTAGTTATTAAAATGCAACAAATAAGATAACCTGAAATGTAATGTTTTTTTTATTAAGCATTAATTACCGTAAATAAAACACATTTGTATTTTCTTCCAACTGTTTATTTATATTAACTTTTATGTATTTTCAATTTGGATATTTCAATATTATCTTCGATTCGATCGCCACCTTCAGCCAAAAGGCATGCACAGATATGCCACATCGGTGTCAATAACATTATAATTCCGCACGTTCTGCACATCAAAAGTCTATAGGCTTGCAGAATTCACGCGAGCGAATCCATTAGCGAGAATTGATCCATTTAAAAGGTCTGCTTTCATCTTCAGACAGCGTCGCATCATTCAAACTCATCTCAATACACCGTACACTATGAGCGAGAGATACATATACGCCAGGTGTCCTCAACGCCTGGTCGGCTGTAGTTTATTCACACATCGAGCCACTTATGACGTGTTAAGTAACTTAAATATATAAAGTTAATACAGAATTAGTTTATCTATATAACTGTAATGTTAAGCGGTCAAGATAGATTTTTGTATCCCTTATTATGCTACAAGAGTTAATTATATTATCCCTTATTGTTCTGATCAGATCAGAAGTCAGAGAAATCGATATGCATTTGTGAAGAAAGTGATGGATGTAGAAAGAGCGCGGCAGGTTGGTAAGGATATTTGGCACTTGGTGTTCCCTGCCCATCCTGTTAGGGACATCGCGTGAAGATATGTATGTGTATATGTATGAAGTTTGAGCAGACAGCAGGTTGTGAGATGTGGCACATTTTAAATGTCATGCAGGGAAAACGTGCATTAAAGTTACATTAAATTGCTAAGATAGGTATGCATTTAATTGAATAATAAATTCAGTCACAACTGTGTGTGATCAAATAATGGCACAGAACAGTGAAATAAAGAAATAAATATTTTAAATAAAATCCTAAGCGACTATCAAATTTTAAACGATTTCAGATCGAGGGGTTCTTATTCGCGATTTGAAATAAATGGATCGTACACATTTTAAACTATTTAATAGATTATTGTTTTTGGCATAGACTAAAAAATGCTGCGAATCTCTGTTATAGACAAGCATAAAACATGCCAGCACAAGTGACTATTGTCGCGCGTAGCAACACCCTCGGTGTTTAAATAAATGCACTGCACAAAACCTACGTTTAAGTGGTTGAATGACAGATTAAAAAAGGGTAAGAATACACCAGAAATTTTTAATGCGTATTTCCTAGATTGTGCGTTATGCGAGCTGTTTTTTCTCTGTATTTGAAAATTTCAATTGTTAGTTTTGAATTTGGAATAATTTCGTCTTTTTAATTTTTTCACAACGTTCTTTGCAGCATAGGCGTTAAAGAATGCTAGCATTGAACGTAACATTACGATTGACATTAATGGTATAATACGATTCGCATATTTTAATATGACATTGAACGCACGTCTGATACATTTTTTGTTGTTACTAAATTTACTATAATCTTAGAATTAACGTAAAATACGTGTGTAATCCTCCCGAAGAGGTGGGCAGAGGAGTGAACACTCACGTTTCACCAGATAAGTTTACGTCCGATTTGTAGCAGGAGGGTGAGTCTATATCTACCCACCGGTCACATATCTAGTCTAAGTCTCTACTAGTGGTTTCACGTTAGATAATTTTAATAGTACCCGGACTGAGGGTAGTACCCGGAACATGTTGATCTTGCAACCGATTAACCAACGAGGTAGGCATATATTTCATTTCATTTAAACTGTATAAAAACTTACGTTCAATAACTCGGTTTTTATTTTTTAAAGAATTATTTCGGTTCTCTGCCGTAGATATGACAAAGAATGAGCTAAAATATTTTTGCTCATAAAACCAATTTAAATATTATGGAAAAATAAAATTCTTCCATTCATTTTAAAACGTATACCTATAATGCACAATTGCTTAAAACTTTCTAACAAAAATATAGAAATTATAAATTTAATTCATTTATAATGGAAAAATGAAAAACAAAATAATTCAATTTTGAACTTGTATATTAAAAGCGCCTGAAACACAATTTAGGTAGAAAACAATTCCGTTGAACACACAAAAATGTCGCCCCTTACATATAGCTCAATTTAGAGGGAAATAAATACTATCAACTGACAAAGAGTTCCCGCCAAATTCACCTTTATAGGTTAGGAATTTACGCGGCAAATTCTATAGGCACCGTCAATGGCGCTTTTAAAATTCAAAGAAACAATATCGAGTGTGCATATTCTATCGTATCCGTACATCTGGATTGTTTATGAGCGCGTAGGGAAATACGACAGCGTTTCTTTTTTAAAATGGAACACAAAAAGTATCACCGAGAATTTATTATACGTCGTCGGGCGCCATGTTTTAATCACGCGTAAGTGTTACCAACTGAAATAATAGGTAATTTTTAGTTATTAATACCCCTTTCATGTTGTTTTTTTGATCTTTTTCACATTTACAACAAAATCTCAATAGTCTTAGTTTATTTTTCACTCGACGTCACATTTCAAACATTATTTACAATATCAATTCGTGGCATTGAGTAACATTTTAAATTGTATTTTTAATGTCCAAAATGAAATGCAGAGAAGGTTGAGGATTTTTCAAAAAGTTATATACAGTTTGAGTCTGGACTAACTAGTAATTTTAGTGGATGTTGAGAATATATTCCTAGCATACTCGTAAATGAATAGAAACATGTGTGCACAAAAGACACCCGTCGTACGAGGCCTACATTTTATATGCGGTGGTTTAAGGGTCGATCCAAGTTCTCACACTGATTGTAATATCTAGGTAATGATGATGATAAAAATAATGATGAATATTTTACGATACATCAAATACCGGGGTTGGATCCAAAATGGACACAACATATACTGGGGTACTGACCAACAAAGATTTTTGTGTAAAATGTATTTAAATTTTTGAACATAAATTTACTGAATGAAATTACAACCACATACGAATATACATGATCATTGTACTCACAAGTCTCCTAGATGGTAATCTGGATAACAAACCGGTAAGCCCGGCTCAGCAGAGAGGTTTTCAGTAAGTAAGTCAATCGAGAAACCAAGAAACAGGAAGGACTTTATCTAATCGTAAGCTATTTATTGATATTTAAATGAATTTATGAACTGTCGTCCAGTGGCCGTGGCTACATCAAAACGAGCATTGTATCAGCGTGAACGATCCCATGGGCCACACTGCGCCAGCGAGGTGAGTTAACCGGCAAAAATAATATCTAACGCAGCCGGCTGAAGGACGCCACTCCAAGCATTCGAGTTTCCAGTTTGACTGGATTCAAAATGAGAAAAGTTTGAAACGGAGCGTTGACGTGTCAATATTAACAATAAACCTGCAAATTTACAGCTGCCCCTGTAAGAATTAGGAGCGTTGGAGAATGAACCTTACGTTGTTGTAATAAGATTCGTTTGTTACGCTGTCAAGGGGCGTACAGGTTCGTCGGGTTACTGCTTTTCCGATGAAGTTTTTTCTAATAAGGTTGCTGTTGGCTAGCTCCACGCGCAAAATGTTTTTTTTTTGTATTTGTACACTCGCTAACGACGTAAAATGCACAGAATTTATTATTTGTTGAGCTATGTGCATTTCGTAATACGCATAGTGTTCTACACAATCCGATTTGTTCAATTGTTTATCAAACACATCTAAACGTAACTTCACGCCTGTAATCCCCGAAGAGGTAGACAGAGGAAGGCAGAACACTCCCACGTTTCACCAGTTACGTTTGCGTCCCACTATAGAATAGGTAGCCGGCTTATTGCCGTGCCTCGGGCTCATATTCTGACTCCGAACCACTAGAATATCTACCTTAGACAATTTTATAATGTTAGACTTGGGAATCGCACCCGGAACCTTCCGATCAGCATTCGGCTTGAAACCAACACGATCAGCGAGCAGTTAAAATTCAATATAATATTCCAATATAGAACAAATTTCATTCACCCGATTTTGACATTATTAGACATTTGAATTTACATGTTTATATATCTTTCGTGACCTTCTAATAGTATATGAATTATTATAATCATTTCATAATCAGCATTTACATCTAACGGCCTTCCTGTTACTCAATGCTATAACAACATTATCGCTCAACCTATACGAATAAATGTACTAAGCTGTGTATGATACACATGTCAATCTCCCAGATAAAATTGGACGGTCATTAGCGGATAACCAATCGAAAAAATACTTGAACATATAATAGAAACCCATTACCGATAACCCGATACCAAAAAGCGTCTAAGCCAGGCTTTAAACCTCTGATATTATATGGCTTATTGTATAATAAATGTAATGGCTGTTATAACACCAATCGATGCGATGTGTGGCCCAAAATATGAATAAACCGCGAAAATATATCAGCAAGCGCACTAAATCTTCAACGTAATCGAGTCATCAAAACTTCTGTAAAACTCGGAATAGATATGAAAACGACCAGAAAGAAACAATCATTGAGGCACATGGCACTGAAGGACTATAGGAATATCAATGTTAGTGGTAATTACCTATATAGTCTAGAACCAACTTCTATAAATTATTAGCTGTAACTTCACTTTAGCTTCCGATATGCGAACGGCACGAAAACATAAAACCTATCAGAATATATCCACAATAACTGTTAACAATAATCGCGAGTCATATCCTTACACTTACACCGGCACAATGCGTCGCTAAACTCAGGTTGGTTGGCTTAATATGTAAAGCGGTCTAAACTAACGCCTTGGCTAATTCTAATCCATTGAATGAATGCCCATTTCGCGGAGGATATCACCCCATTGTGCCGGGATCACGGGGCGAACAATAGCCTGCGTTATTGCGTCATTGTGTTACGCGCGCTGCCCTGACCGACAGCGCATACACTCGTCCCATTATGCGAAAATGAATAATGCTATACATATATCGAGACACATTGACGCGTCGTTCGAATGGCAATATTGATTGAGATTTTTTGATACCCGATTCAATGATCAGTTACATAATATTATCTGTTTTAAGTGTTCGCGTGCATATACCATTTTGACAATAATTTGCTTGGCACGTGCTTGCTTAGATAGTTGAGATAAAACTGTATCTTAACAAATATTGAGACGTCCTATCTACTGATAAAAATATATGTACATTCCCCATCGCTCTGACAAAATTTAAGCATTCTTTATTTGAAAATCATTAATAATATAATTTTCAACCAACAGAATCTGCTTGTGTGTGACGTCATACTCGTATAAGTCTAGTTCACATCAGTGCTGAAAGGTGCAAAAACGATCCGATCGACAACATCCTTTGCGACTGTGTGTCAGTCATCCAATCCGACAATTAAGATTCCTCAGCTCATTGTAATTACACCTATGCGGGTTTCTTAATGAAGTTAAGGGGAATTAATTATTTTAGGGGGTATAAATTTAATCCGTACCGGCCTTTACTTATGATGGTTAGACCTTAAGTTGATTAAGGCTTCTATCTTTGTTTAGCAATCTTAGACCGACGTTACTAATATTTCGTGGGTTTTGCCGTTAAGTTGACCTCCGGCGTCGGTGGATTTAGGTCAAAGAAGGTCGTAAAGACGATGATTTTGATTAAATTTCGTAGATTGTTCGTTAATACAAAAGCCATTTAGTTACGTTGAGTTTCAACATTGCATTTTTGATTATAGTTCTGTGAGGATTTTTTATGTTTAAGTTGGAGAAAAGCTGATACCGAATTACCAATATATAAACAATGTACCGGCTTATTTTGCTTGTTTCTTATGAAATGTGCTGCATTCCTCTGCCTACCCCTTCGAGGATCACAGGCGTGATGTTGCGTTTATTAAATATTTCGTAAGTACTATAGTGATATTATTAAATTATCTGTCGGAAGCCCATAGAGAAGGACTTCCGTTCCGTCCAGCTCAGTTAATAAGGCAATCTCCAGAAACGTAACTTCACGCTTGTAATCCCCGAAAAGTTACGAAAAGGAATGCAGAACACTCCCACGCCTCCTCAGTTATGTTTGCGTCCCACTATGGAGTAGGTGGTGAGCCTATTGCCATGCATCGGGCACATATCCAGACTCCTAACCACTACAAGAAAATCTAAATTTTGTAGTGTTCGACCCGGCAACCTAATCCGGAACCTGCCGATCCACAGCCGCACTTACAACCAACACGACCAACAAGGTAGTCAATATAATGTCACTAGTATAGTCAAAATAATGATAGCCAAGATAATGATAAATCCATATAGATAAATATATATTTATGTATTTATCTGGCGTTTACTCATGTTTTTGACTTCTTTTCATTTAACGTTATTATGTTTTGCCAGTCCGTGTTGATGATTTAAAAAAATCGTAACAACGTATTTTTTTACTTCATTGTATTTTACCTTATTTTCCGCATAGTCTTCAATTTTTCTAAATATTTATATGTATTTATAAGTAACATATATAAGTATATTTGTAGATAAGTATAGAATAATATGTCAAATTAAGTGTCAGAAATGTCACACAGTGACAAACAAATAAAATAATGAGCATAGACAAAATATAATACACAATAATCTGTAAGGTCACTTTGTTAAGCACTTGAAATGATAATACTCATAAGTTAATTAAAATATTGATAGGGGATAATTGTGAGTCGCCAATAAAAAATGATTGTTAAAAATATTTATTAGCTCGATCCAATACAATAACATTATACATACTTTGTCATATCGAAAAACATTCATCTCCAGATAAAAATAAACATTGGTAGGTACAATTAAGCTTTATCAATTAGGGTACCGTTATCAGTAACAACATTCGATCCCGTTATGCCTCTGGCCCTGTTGCTCGCTAAATACAAAATTAAATCAGCTATTTCTTCAGTATCGCTTATCCTTCCAAGCGCAGTAAAGTCTTTCCAATCTTCAATGTTTGTGTTGAGCCCAGCCGCTTGAATTATATCGGTCTTCACCGGACCAGGACTCACTGAATTAACCCTCACACCGTGAGCAGCCAATTCAAGGGCCGTCCCACGAGTAAACATGTTCAGAGCAGCTTTTGAGGTACAATATGCTTGATACATAGGCGACCTCACTCTTGTTCCGGCTATACTGGAAATATTTATAATATTCCCCTTTGTTTTAATTAGATACGGTGCAGCGTAACATGTCAACAACACAATCGATTTGAGATTAGTGTTCATTACTTGGTCGTAAAATTTTAACAATCCTCCGTCTAATATGGAGCCCTCTCTTAAAATTCCAGCGTTGTTTACAAGCACGTCCAACTTTCCAAATTTTTTAATAGTTTCATCTATAATTTTCTTCGCGTCACTTTCCTTCACAACATCCGCTTTAACCACGTGACATTCAGCATTGACCTTTTGACACTTCTCTGCAACTTCCCTTAATCTCCCTTCGTTTCTACCAACAATCACCACCTTGGCACCTTCTTTGGCGAATTGTATCGCGGTAGTAGCGCCAATTCCTGCACTCCCACCAGTTACAATAACAACTTTGTCGGTAAAACTCATTTCAACTATTTTATATAACGATACTTCAGTGAATGTTACAAACGCTGCGAACCGAGAAGCTTATATAACGGATTGATGTGCTCGGAAATAAATGAGTTATCAACGCGACATAGATAAGCTGTATGTGAACCACAGCCGTCGTTATCATCCGGTACACATGTTAGTGATACTAACAGTGTAGTTAGAAACTAGTAGTAGTAAACTAGTATGTGTGTGTATGTGAGGTGTTTTTATGTATTATGATTATTTTATGTATTATTTTATGAGTATGATGTATTATTTTATGAGTTATGATATAAATAACGCCCATGCAAAATATACCACTAGAAACTTGTAATTGTACTCAAGTGTTAAACTTGAATTTAACAGAATCACCTCTTATAATTATTGATATGACAAACGCAAAGCGTATATAATCACCGCCTCTTAAGATTTGCATTCGGATATGTCCAGTGTGTTTCTAAGCTCGATGTACAAGAATGTCGAAGATTACGTTTGTAGCGTATGGAATAAGAGATTGACGTACGCAGAATTATTGTTTGTTCATGATATCATTACCAGTAATAATAGTATCTTCTAATACATAATAAAGTGAACATTTCGATTCAACTGCAAAATGTTTTATTACTAACTAAGCTAGTTCTATCGTATTTTCGTCGCAGATATTTGTAATACACATTTTTCGTTCCGATTAAGTACATGATAATTTCTACAAATCCGAAATCTAAATATGTATATTCATAGAAATATATCATGTGACTTCTATAAGAACTTGCGTAATAACGATGCTAAAGAAAAATTATTTTAACCATAAAATAATTTAGCAATTAGCAGTTATAAATTATATGCAAATCAGTCGTGGGAGATGGATGCTGTAGAGATTTTTTTTGAATCCTATGCTGGACAATTTTTAATTCGTTATAACGGGATATAAAACAACAATGTTGTATTAAACTCTACCTTATATCCCATACGTTACTGTACTTTATATCTACCAAGGCTAATTATATCAGTCGATCCATTCCATTACCTACTCTTCAGATAGAAACTGTTTTCAAGGTTAAAGTGAGTTATTCATTTATTCCCTTTGAAGAAATACATACAAATTTTTTGCTCTCTAACCATGATCATGCATGATCTTAGGAAAAAATATTTTACCGGATTTTTTTGGAGTCAATATCAATTGTTGTAATTGTACACGAAAACAATGAAAATAACCTGCACAGCTTGGATACTTTCATAGTGTTTACCAGACTTATGAAGTCTGCCATTCATCAATACAACCTATGTCTTTTTAGCGGTCTTTAGTGTCGCTCCATGAAGATCCGTTTCCTGGAGACAGTTGAACAATTAAAGAACTTATGACTGTTTCTCTAGATATTATACATACTATCTCTAGACATTATACTATCGGACTAATATTTATATCAACGCACGAGTATTAGTAAAAAATACACTCTTTTATATCACCATTGGCGGGTAAAGACTGATGTATTCACTCTCTCTTTCACTGTGGGACGTAAACGTTACTGATGAAATGTGAATGTGTACACGATTTTGCATATATTTTCGGTGATTACAGACATGTTTTTACATATGATCAATAACAAAATAAATGTTTATACAAAGATATCAAATATATTTTGACAACAGACGAAAATAAACTGCTTAATATCGTATCAATTATGCCTGAACTCATATATACAGAAATTACTTTTACATTTACCAGTATTATATAAATGCTGTTGAGTCTTTCACAATGAGTTTTGCAAATAAAGTAGTTCTCGTAACCGGTGCTAGTTCAAGGATAGGCGCGTCGACTGCTATCCACTTCGCCAAGGAAGGTGCCGATGTTATTCTGGTGGGCAGAAAGACGGAGACGCTGAAAAAAGTTGCTGAGGAGTGTAAGAAGCACGGCAAGAAACCACTTGTCATAAAAGCAGATATAGCAAAAGACGAAGACGCTGTTAGGGCTATGGAAGAAACTTTAAATAAATTTTGTAAGTTAGATATACTAATTAACAGCGCTGGGGTTGCAAGCTGTGGCACCATATTGGACGGACGGCTTCTGAAGAGCTATGATGAAACTCTGCAGACTAATCTGAGAGGTCCAGTACATCTGGTGCAGTTAACAGCACCACATTTGATTAAAACTAAGGGTAATATCGTTAATATATCGAGTATTGCTGGAACCTGTTCGCCATTTTTACCTGTTCTTATTGCCTGTGGAGTATCTAAAGCTGGTTGAAACCACTTCACCAAATGAGCTGCGAACAAAAGCCGATTAATATAATATTCACATTTGTACACCAGAGAGGCTATTTATATCTATAGACATGAGACCCCGGTCTCCCCTCCTAATTACATTATTACTGTAAATTGTATATTACTCATAACACAAGAATTGTTTGAACCACGCGATACGCATCACAATAAACACGATAAGGAACCGTGAGTGGTCATATTTTTTATCAACAGCCAGTCAAGGCCAGTGGCAGCGAGCGGCGGCGAGTGCAAGTGTGAAGGGGACCCGCTCGGGTGGCTCGCCTTCGAGTCAGTGCTTTGCGCAAACATCGAAGCAGCTGGGTGTCGAACAATCGTGTCGTGCACTGCTGTGTTCACTTTGTCCGAGTGAATACTGATTGCGGACCAATCGGTGTCTATACAAAAAAATAGTAGACCAATCTGTGTAGTTCAACGCAAATAATTATGTAGTTTTTGGAACGTTACCAAGTACAACACGTAATTTTGGACTAAGTCTTACGATCAAAAGATTTAGGGCCCCAAGTGTCCCTAGCCAACCGCTTGTCTTTTTTCTTTTCTTCATGGTGTTGCCTTGTAAAATAAGTAAGCATATTTATGCGTACTATAGACACACATATTTTTTAATAAATTTCTTGGCGATAATTGAAACGATCGTAAATAAGAATAACAGTAAACAATTTTTGTGTTCTTTTACATACATATCTTCACGCCAAGTCCCTTACGGGGTAGGCAGAGAGCACGGAGTGCCAAATATCTCTATCCTTAC
>DWEI01005661.1:0-10646 GCA_018245875.1 Mysoria ambigua | reverse complement strand
GCTGGCCTACTCCATTACTTCTTCTTAGCGGCTTTCGCTTGGATGTTTCTAGAAGGTAATAATGTAATTATAATCTTTACATTTATTCGTTTTAATTTTGTTTTTTTACCTTTTAAAGTATATTTTCGTTTAAACTTGACTTTCGCTAGTTTGTATAGCTGTACTCCGTAACTCCGATAATACGTACAAGTACCAATATACTTCATTTCAAAACTGACATAATTACGGAAACACTTCGCACGAGTACTTGATTAGTGCGATCGTAATACTGAATAAATGCTTATATAATATATAGATACAACCACAAAATATGCACTATGGTTCCGACAAATACCAACGTACACGTACGGCAGGGTTCCACCTGTACGCGATGCTGGTGGAGGTGTTCGAGCCGGAGCGGCCGCGCGCGCGCTGGTACTGCGCGGGCGCGTACGCGGCGCCGGCGCTGGTGGTGCTGGCGTCGGCGGCCGCGTACCCCGCCGGCTACGGCACGGGCGCGCATTGCTGGCTGTCTACCGACCGGATGTTCATCATGAGCTTCGTGGGGCCCGTCGGCTTCGTGCTGGTGGTGAGTTGCTTCATGTGCCGAGGATGGATGTGGAAACCGAATGATATTATAAGGTCACAGTGGTTTGTTTTCTGAAAAAAAAATTAGAAATACGATAGCACTCTGAGGACTGAAAGTAGCAATTTCACGCATATGTATTTATGATATTATTTGATATTTATTAGTAATTTTATCGTCAAGTTTTTGAGTTTTGTATTATAAGTATCGATCAAAATATTTATTGTATTTGCAGTGGTATATCAGATGGGCTCTTCTGATATACCACATAAGCCAGTAAATGAATGTTAAATTGTGCAATCGTAAAAATGCAATTGGAAATTTTTTATATCATTTCAGGCTAACTGGATCTGCCTGGCCATGGTGATTTACATGATGTGCCACCATTCGACCGTCTCTGTGAAAGCTAAGGAAAACTCGAAGCTTTACAAAATAAGGTATGCTGAGTTAGATTTGTTTTTACGTTTTCATACTTGATACATTTTTTTCTTTATTTATATCAAGCTTTCCTTGTTTGTCATAAAACTAAAAACATGCTTATGCTACATATAGCATTAATATTGATTAAGCATTAACATATCGTATATACCTTGAGCATTAAAACAAGATTAAAGTAACATAGTATTTGTTGCGTTAAATTAATACATCGTGTTATTTTATTAATGAATAATATTAAATTTATGGCATGTTTAATTTCAGAGTATGGCTGAACAGCTCCATTGTGTTGGCGGTGCTCTTGGGCTTGACGTGGACCTTCGGCCTGCTGTACCTCAACGAGCAGACCGTGGGCGTCGCCTACGCCTTCACCATCCTCAACTCGCTGCAGGGCCTCTTCATATTCATTTTCCACTGTCTGCAAAATGAGATCGTGAGTAATTTTTTACATGCTAAAAATATATTGGCCACTTCAATGACTATTTTGATCGAAATTAGTATGAAGGCGACTAAAACATTTAATTTTTTTATTGGTTATGATCTTTCATTCGGCAAAAGCAAATAATAAATAGTAGAAGAATAGCCGTGTAACCGTGAGGTGCGCTCCGCGGCGCAGTTCCAGAAGGAGTGCGGGCGCGTGGGGCGACGCCACCGCTGGCTGGCGTGGTGCGCGCGCCTGGCCGGCGCCGCGCCCGCCGCCGCGCTCGGCGCCAGCGCGTCGTCGCACGTGGCCGAGCCGCGGGCCGCGCGCGCGCGCCGCGCCGCGCCGCCCGAGCGCGCCGCGCACGACGCGCTGGAGCCGCGCGACGCCACGGTGCGTACCGCCGCCGCGGCGGCCGTAACTGGCTAAGCCAGCCTCACTCAATATACGAGAGAGGCCCATTTTGTCACGTTGTTATTCAACACGATGTTTGGACTATGAAACTATAGATAAAAAAATTTATAATTATTGTTAATTTAATTTGTAAATCTGCATTTAAATTTATTGAATTCCATGAATTTAAATTTATTGAACGATCAATATTGTTAGTGCTATAAATGTGTTACGTCTTATCTCAAAATTCGTAAAAAATGACAATGTTTTTTTCTAACTTAAGAATGTAATTTTTTTAAAACGAACTTTCGTACAATTAATAAAAAAATATAAGGTCGAAAGGTTTAAAAAATCCCCATAATCCACATCTAATATTTTACCTCTATAGATATTTATTCTTAATCCACACATTTTTCCCATTACAAGTAAAATGTAGATAATGTCCTCGCAGTTGAAAATAAGAAAACGCTTTATTGTATACTATCCCGAATGCATGAAACTCCTGGTGGTTGGTAAACAGTGTCCCTATATTAAAACAGTATGGCGTACATCTTACATATATTGTTTACATTCAAAAATGGGCGTATTCATGTAAATATGAACAACATGATGCACGAGTACGACACACTCGACCCAGATACAAGTACATTCACGTTGCATTCGAACAGAGTACCGCCAGCACGTCGGTGTCCGCGTCCACCACCAACAACTTAGTCATCAACAATCTGAACGTTGTCGTCAACAACAACAATCACAACAACAACAACGTTATCAACAACGCGTCCGTCGCGTCGCTCGCCGCCGCCGCGGCCGCGCACAACTATCACTCGCATCGAAACAGGCGTAACTCGCAAGACAATCAGAACTTCGGTCCGTCGAGCAATTTCGGTCCCACGCTAAACGCGACAGGGGCGAGTTTCGCGCACACCGCGCCCGAGCGCGAGCCGCCCGCGCCCATGACGCACCTGCGCAACCCCATCAACGCCGGCAGCGGCCGCTACCCCCAGGGGTACAGGCAGAACGTCCAGCAAGGTGCGTACGCATTGTTTTTAGAGATAGGATTTGTTCCAAATTTTACAAAGAAAATGTCGTTATTGTTGACCACCAAACACCACTTGGTTTTATTACCCGTCGTAACTAATTGGTTGGAGACAGCTCAATCGAATTGTCTTAACATTAACTCAGTGTATTATGTTCTTTGTGTACAATTTGCGTCACTAACATAACAGAAGCGATGATATTTACCACTTTATTATGACTATGCGCTTGTGTTCGTTGTACGGTAAGTTTGTTTCTATTTTGTTTTATCTTATGTGTATACTTCGTTTTCACTGTTCTGTAACAAAACTAACGCTTCACTGTTTACTAACAATTAACTCGAACGTGGACTTAACTCAAACTTAACATTTCACTTAGTGGTGTGGTGGTTACGTAAATTTAGTATTGACATCCGCTAGTGGGTTCCATTATTTTAATATGTAACAATAATTAATATTAAAATAATTCGAATCTATGACGGCGAATGTAGCACGTTTGGAATTATGAATCCTATCTCTGGAAAATTTAATGCGTATGTCACGGTTACAGCTTGTTTCTATTATCTGTCGTTAGCCATTTCTATCAAACGGTTGTAGGGTTTTTCCTATGTAGTTTAGTTTATGTAAGTATATAATATTGACCTTTCTAACCACGAACAGAGCTACAACTCGCAGCCGGAGTCGGCAAGGTGGACCGTGCGGCCCACTGCGCCGATATACGTTGCCAACGAGGAGGCGAGGAGCGGTCGCGTTCCGACACCACAAAACATACCCCATAGCTCATCCCACACTCATAGCATCGCGTCGATGCATAGCTACAGAAACAATATCGAAGTGCCCAACGATTACCAGAACCTTCGCTCGCGGTCGCCATCTTGTTACTCGAACAAAATGGCGGCTTCGATCGGCGCGAACGAGTGGACGTTAATGGCGAACACGATGGGGGGCAATGCTTGGAAGGTGAGGGGAGGGCTGTGTGACACTTCTAGAGTGATGTTTCATTTTAGAATGCTCTAGTAAGATCTCGTTCGCCTGCCGTTTCGTTCGTTCGTCCGCTCGCCGTAGTCTACAGACACGATTACCTTATATTTTATCTTGCTTTTCATTATTACTATGTGTTGTTGAATACAAGCCTTTTTTAACGTCTTAAGATTATATACATTAAAAATTGAAGTTGCTATATAAAACTACTATACACATAAACAAATCGTGTAGTAATAAACAGTTACAAACATCTTTGTACCATTTACAATCCAAAGTGGATGTCCTTTAAAGTCAATATTAAGTTTAGAACAGCATTTTCTTGTTTCATGCGTACTGTCTCAAATTTCCAGGTGGCGGTCACATAAGAGATCTTACTAAAGTAGCGAGTCATAACTGCATGTCTAACATAGCATCGCATGACGTCATCCGCGCACAGTCTCAGCCCATCCCACCCCCTTCTGTACATCCATTCTACGACACCACCATGCAATCCGTGCGATCGATTTCAATTACATTTAACATTTTCTTTCAATGTGTTTTTATATTTTCGATTGTTAATTTCATAAATTGAATTCCATGTATTTTAAATCAACGTATTTTCTTTCATATTTCATATGCATTTTAGTAACACAGGGAGGAATATTTATAGTTCTATTTTGGGGAGAATTAGAACGTCTTAAGGTATTATCTAATGGGCACGAGATATTCAATTCCGTTATCTTAAATAAAAACGATAAGCGAAAATGAAATGTTTGCAGAGTCACATCGTAGAATGTTCGCGAAGCGTACGTACAGGTATCACGCATACAATCATAACCACGTGTCATGCCTTTGTTGTATGTGTGTGTTTTACAATTCTATGATCTGGCAATTGATATTTAATACTTAATACTACAGTAGTACTTCGCAGCGACCAAACACGATTTTGCGCCGAACCATTATATTCGAATATAAATTTATTGAATACAATCTAAAAATAACGATTGTGTTTTCTATAAGAATTGTATATACGGCAACAAAAATCGATCTTACGGATTGATTGCACGTCGACATTGAAAAACGAACATGAAGCACAAAATAACCATAGTTTTTGAGCTCAATCAGTGAATACTAATACTCTACATTTAATACAACTTGAAAATAATATTCACACACTTGTCTGTTCATTGAATTATTTCCAAACAATAATCTTCTTGCGTCCTTGAGTAATACAATCTGTTCGAAATCTATTATGACAACGGATTTATTATTACTATTAGTGATTAGTGTATGTTTGCAATTAACATTTGTCTAGAGTTATTTTTATTAGACGTCAATTATCTTGACACAGTTTAATTGCTTGTTTGTCCGAATCTCCTATCCTAGAATTGTTTCATTGTCGTCTTTAAAACGATGTCCGAATTGAGCTGTCTTTCAATTAGTCCTCATTTAGTGTACTCTAGGAGTCATTTTGAGATATATCTGTGAGTAAAAGATAAATAATACAGTTTGTTTTAAGATAGACGTACTTTTTTCAGAACACTTCTTCTAAGCATCATGCCGGGAACACGGCGACCCTGCCTCATCACGACACGCTCTCCCGTCAAATGATCCAGCAGAATCACATCCACGGCTCGTACAACGACTGCGACGCCCCGATGGCCCCCGGCTCCCCGCGGCACATGATCAAAGACGAGGAGAGCCCGCTCCACCATCAAGGCTACCAAACGACCCGCAGCTACAACCACGACTTCCGGAACCCCCACGTTTACATGTCGCAGCACTCCCCGGGCAGCCAGGAAATGATCTTCCGGAAGCACTACAAGGACGAGAACCGTCGCAAGCACCACCACCACCACGGCAGCCAGAACATCAACCACACTTACTCCGAAATCGCGTCCCAACAGGGCAGGATCTACAGACGCGGCTCGGAGCAGGAATTTCGTGTGATACAAGACGATCCAGTTTACGAGGAAATCGAGAGGAACGAGACGTTGATGTCCGATATGTCCGACGACAACTCCGGACCGGATAATTGCAGACAGAACGCGGGCCACCACGGCTCGTCCAGTTCCAAGTTCTTCGGCGACCACCGCCCGTTGATCTCGTACAGCCCGGGGGAGAGGCACCACCACGAACCGGAGCACTACGGAAAATACGGCAAATGGGACACGCTGGAGCGGGCTTACGACCCGAGGCACACTTACGAGAGCGGGCGTCTAATGCACCCGTACCACCAGCCGCAGGAGAACAACATGCGGGCGCTGGCGGCCGTGCTGAACGGCGAGAACAACGTGGTGTGCCACCTGGAGCCGCACGGCTCGTACGACGCGTACCCGCCCGCGGCCGGCAACCCGCGCACCGTGTCGCAGCCCAGCTTCTGAGCCGCGCGCGGCGCCGCGCCCGCGCCGCTCTGAGCGAGCGCTCTCGTCACCGGCGCAGTGACTCTCGGACCGAGTGCAGTGTAAATAATAGTGAATGAACTTTTCTATGGGCGTAGTCATAGAAGGATTAGTGTCACGGAAAAGTGATAGCGTTTGTTTAGAAACTTGCCATAATGTGGGACTTTAAAGTAACATATACTATATTTATAGACGATTAGATGTAAAACTAAATTTAAATCACTTTCTCCACTGTGATCCTATTTAATATAACGGCTCAAGTTTCATTGTCGCGACCACTTCGATTGGCAGTGGTATTACCGTTGTGTACATACTTGTCCTAGCGTTTAGTTATAGACTCGACTTCCAGTGTGACCTTAATACAACTCCTACTTCGAACTTTCGGTTTATATCATGGCATTTTTAGTGAAGCATTTTATTTTATTATAGGCGTAAAGATCTGTGATGTTTCATTTATATGCTTTAGATTAAGTTTTTTTTACTATTATTATTGTAATATTATTATTTGGACAAACGTTTTTTGAACACTGCCATATATGAGTTGTATGATGAAATTTTATACGTGTAAATTCGTAGATGTTAGCGTGGATTCTTGATACATACTTCGTTCCGGCTTTCCTCTGTATCTCCGCCTTTTGGTGTCAAGTATGACAATCGAATGTTTTTAACAGCACAAATTCATTTTTACCCGAAAACCTTATATTTTTGAATTCTTCCATTTCTTGCAATAGAAAGTGTACACGCGTTCAGTTACGACACTAAAGAATGTTCTAGAGCACACCTGAAAACTGATCGCAATCGATGGGCTCCGGCTTGGAGGTTCACTCGCTAAGCGGCAGTCCCCATATTGTTATTTTCCTTAGTATTGGGTGGTAGGCAGAGATGTTCTAGTATTTAATACTTGAAGCGTTATTTTACTGATTATAGGTAAAGTTTCGCACTGTAGGACTTCTCTTGTGGACATCTACAAAGTAAGGTATCTCTTATGAACACTATGTCTGAGGAGCTTTGTGAGTAGCAGCAGTGATAGAACATGAGACAGACCTTATACCAGTTTTCTATTTCTATCTTCTACTCATATGGCTGTCAATATAGCTCTTAGAAATCTCCATAAGTGATATTTTGAAGTCTATGTATGTTTCATGCAATGATTGCAATTCGTAATATTACATTCAACAGTGCACTATGAATTGTCCAATTCAAACGAATGTACGATGAAAGTGTGTGCGACATTTTGTGTCGCATTAAAGAAACAAATGCCTGTATATTGCTAATGATTCTACATTCTATTATTTACCTAACAGCAGCTTAGTACATTGTTTTTGAGGTCTAAAATCCATCCAATCCTACTATAGACTGACACCAATCGATGTTGTGCACTTCTCTGTACATTAGAACTTAGTGTTAACACTTTTACTTAAAAACGAAAATATAAACAAAAAAAATTGTATATTGTTTCAATGTAATACTTGTGACCGCGAACGAGGAGCGATCAAATGTTTTCGCGCTAAAACGGACACTTTAATCCATAACGCGTTCCACTGAGCAATTATTAAAGTCATGAATATCTTAATTTAATGTCGTGGACGTTGCGTGTGCCTAGTGGAACGCAGATATTTGACATTTCTTGTGTACATTACATGAAGTTGTGTAACTGTCAGTTGAGACTTCATGAGACAGTTACGTTGATGTTGACTGTCAGTGTAAATATTTCCTCGTTTTTCGCTCGCGAGTGAGTAAATACTTGAAGTAGATTTAATTTTAATGCCATGAATTGTTAATTTTTACGATTACCTTTACGATTAATAAGGAATTGGGTCTCTTGTCTATACAGGACTAAATTGATTTCTTGTATATTTTGGATCGATGAAGCAATATTATAGACTGGAGTATTTAATAAATTTTCGGCCCTTTTGTATCTATGTAATACTAATTTATATAACGTTTTAGTATGGCCAAAATTTATGAAATACTTTCCTAAATGGAAATTATAGTAAAAAATTATATAAGGTGCGGAGTATTATTTTTTGTAATTGGTATACCTCCTAGTCCAAGTATTTCTCCCACTTTGTAATTAAATATAAAGGTAGCAACACTAAACTGCAAGCTTCACGAGCATGTTTTCGTTATATTATTGAACAACTTATATATAAATGAAAACATCTAACCGAAAAAATCGATCTGGACTAGTGTAACTTTTTGCTTGAGTAATGGACTTCAAACCAGTAGGCAAGCGTCGCTCTCTGAAAACACATGTGAAAACTTCTATGTTTCATGCTGTTTTTAAGTAAAGGTGATCATACTGGCGCTCAATCAAGTTTGCACGAAAAGTTCTTTGCCACACAAGCTCGTCAAGCTCACAGTTCGTGTTGTCATCGGAACTGTACATTACGTCATGTGTAACTTCTGTTATATATTATTTTGTTTTCGATTGTATTTTAAAGACGTTGACGATTATATTAATGTAAAGTAGGCGAACAGAATGTGTAAATAATTTAAAGTTTATATAAATAAATAGTGGCTGTTCTGAGAGGACGACCGCAAATTAGAAGACTCTTTTATTACATTCTTTTCCCATATTTTGTTAACGTTGGCATTTTATAATATTGAAGATTTGATTTTCAAAAACGCAAAGATACAACCGTTAGTAAATTCCCCGTAATTCTACCCAACCTATTTCACTCTGTATTAAATTGAAAATAAACATAAATTTTCTCATGTTCTATATTATATTTTTATTCAGAGTATTTCAGTGGCATGTTTATACATTAACATCTTGTACAGATCTATATGTAGCCAATTGTTATCCAGATAAGCTTTTTATTACTCAAAATGTAGCATATATTACTTATATGTGGCACATAGTTAGGTACATGAATATTCTCAAAAAAAAAATTATACGTCCATGTAAATGAAAAATAAGAACAAGAAGCTATACTATGAAGAGAAAAATAAACAACATAAAAATATCAGTTGAAAATTTATTTCATAAATCTTAAAGACACGATTTGTTAGTTAATTTTGACAAATTTTCTTTAACAAGTTACCTTTAAACAGCAATTCACCTAACACTAAATCGTTGTATAAACATCAAATTATTTCATTCCGTAATCCAAAAGTAATGAGAGATCTTTGTGAAGGCACACTTTTATCAATGAGTTGCCTAATGAGATCTGATTTTTGAAAAAAAAAAATCTACATCCGAAAAAAATTTTCTAAACCTTACAATACGAAAAACATATACCTTAAAGAAAAAAAGCTATTTTCAATCACGTCAATATCATACGTTGCATTGCAATAGTTACAAATAAATCATTGGGTTGGTACTCGACTGATTACACTTTTTTTCAACAATGAGAGACTAACTTAAGCACCACCCGCTAAAAACTGTAAAAATCAAATTTTGTATATAAAAAATTTCGAACGAGATCCAAACAGTGTCAAGTAAAATTTTACAGAAGTACGTATTTTAAAAAATAGAGAAATAATTATTATAAGAAACACCGAATTGCATAGTCTACCTACTTAAAATTAAATTCTGATGGTAAAAAAGGATAAAACTGATAGGTACAAAGATCTTAATGTTTAACTGTGAGATATAAATTATCATTTCAACAAGCACAATTTTTAAAAACTGATCGCTTTCAAAAGTCTTTGTAATTGTAATATAATTAATTCAGTTCAGCCATCTTTGAAATATTAACAATTTACTTCTTCGCATACCGCTACTCACTAGTCATTTCTATTTAAGTCAAGTTGTATGCATCAAACCTGTTAAAAATGTTAAACATTATTGCAAATACAGACAATTCGTTTTTCCAAAAACTATAAAATCGATGCTTTCTTAGTAAAGACAATTTTCAATAAAATATTTATAGCAATTGTGCTTGTGACTGTACATTACCCATCTAGAAGCGAAACAATACCTAAGAGCGTAGATCTTAAGTCGTATTATCGAATATAAATGCCACTTTGAGTATCCGTGTGTATGTCGCGGCCGAAATGTTAAATGATAAACGTTGCAAAGTGCCTCACACTTTGTAGCCGGCTTCCTTCAATTATTTATGTAAGCACGAAGTCTTCATAGTTTTTAACTTATATATTAATTAATTAGATGGTTTGAACCAAAAATGTTAGAAAAACTAACACCGCACTGTATACATTACACATGTAAGGACCGGTGTGATTTAATATTTAATGTGACTTTTAAGCGGGTTAAATGAGCTCGAATCGATTAACAAAGAAATGTGCATTGCGAATCCTCAGCAATAACGTGCGACTTTACACGTCTTAAATATCCTTCAGTTTTATCGATATAAATTAATAAGTTCAATATTCTAAAACTTTTTACTTGTGCCATAAAATATATGTAATTATACATTTCGGCCACAACATCCATGTTAAACAATCAAGTAATTTATTACATTAGT
>DWEI01005660.1:0-10647 GCA_018245875.1 Mysoria ambigua | reverse complement strand
AAGTTCGCTGTTGGGCACAGGCCTCCCTATGAGGGGTTGTGCACATAATGTGTGATATGTTTTGTAAACTAAAGTTGTATAGAACTAGGACTGTGTATCTTCGCGAAACTTCAATCCACGGTTCAGTGCTGCGACCCTTCCGTCGTCCAACAGAACTTACGTTGGCGCGTCTTTTTAAAGTGTGAAATGTAGATATGTATCTGAAATGAAACTGCATTGTATTTAAGATGTATTCAAATATCTGCGACCGCCTCGTTGGTTGAGTGGTTGAAAGCGCATCTGCTCATCGAGTGATCTTCGGTTCGATTCTATAGTCGAGTGTTGTCAACTTTTTCTAACTTGAAATTTGTAGTAATGGTTTAGAGTCTGCATTTGCAGTCGGTGTATGGCAATAGGCTCACCACCTATTTTATGATGTGAGGTAAACGTAGCATGGGAATGCACTACAGTCCTATGCCTATCCCTTCGAGGATTTCAGGCATGATCTTACCTATTTTACAAACATATTATCTACGTTAATTCTAATAGCATTGTCACTAAAGCAAAATAGTCAGTTATAATCAAAATGCAGTACACTAATACTTCATAAAAAATATTAAATATATGATCATGATATACAGAACACATTTTTATATACGTTTCATTTACCGCGAAGTTTACGCTCGACAGCACGCTTAACAGTTATTTGTGCGATTCTCACTTGCACGCACAAAATCTTATAGAACGTTATAAAGCAATCAATCAATCAATCAATAGCGTATGAAAACAGGTCGTTCAAAAATGGAATTTATTAGCTGTCATTATCGCTATTCGGCTAATCAATTTAACGTGAATATTCAAATTTCTCTTCGAAAAGTGTTATATTTATCACTATCACCTCGGAAACGGTACGAGGATGAGATGCAAGTACAGCGGCGCGGGTGGTGTGTACCGTCAGCATTTCCAATGCATCGTGTATTGCGTGTGTGTGTGGGTTGAAAATTGCCCGCTGAAAGCTGTCGAACGTCGTTACTGTTTCGCCCACCGTACGCGCATCGACAGTCGATAAATCAACGTACTCACTCAGGCGCACGATTCCACGGCGCGGAATATATCGAATCAGCTTGGTGCCTCACGATCGGATATCGTACCTTTTGTTTCTCGGATACTTCGTAATAATAATATATGGGTGCGATTACAATCTCTTAGCCCAGTTGCTGAAACGTCATATTGAAAATTCGTCGGAGTGAACTGGCTCAACAATGTGGGAGTTTAATTAAATTTTCGACCTTGTTACTATTGTAAGTGAGCTGTGTAATGTAATTAAAAATATATGTGTATAATATATCATCAAATATTGCCTCGGTAATCATGTTGGTTGCAAACGGTACCGCTGATCGGAAGGTCCCGGGTTGGAATACCGGGTCGGGCAATACAATTTTTTTCTAATTTAGATTTTTTAGTGATAGTTCGGAGTCTGAATATGCGCCCAGTGTATAATAATAGGCTCACCACCTATTCCATCGTGGGATGTAACGTAACTGGTGAAACGTTGAAGTGTCCAACATTCCTCTGCCTACCTCTTCGTGGATTACAAGCGTGACGTTACTATTAAATGTTGCGTGGGTGCACAAAAGAGCCATGAATGTGGAATTTAATCACATCTATAATGATACGAATGTTTGCTTCTGGGTGCTTTCCTCCAAGTGAGGATATGATAATCAATTATTTAATACACTTGTCTCAAAACTGACATTATAGGAAACATGTATGGCTTTAATTATTTTTTAATTTAACCTTCTTAGTCTATGGTTTTTTTTTTAAATTTAACTCTTCTTTATCACAAATACTATCAGCGTTGTATGTTAGAGCCATATGTATAATAGTGAAAGGAAACAGCCTGCTAATAATGATAAACTTAATTAAAAGCTGAGTTGATAATCATCTATGCTAATTTTGTATATCACAGATAATCCTAGCATAGCTTATAAGCCCTTCATTTTGAAAATTATGAATCGGGTATTTTTAGTCCCACCAATCTGCATCGATCGATTGAAAATATACACCGAATCTCACTCTTGGCATCACTGTAGAAATAACAGTTTGACAATAAACTGAGGTATGTTATTTCAGTGAAAATTAAATACTAATAGGTACATTTTGAAATAAGAATCCCTGCTTTATTGGTGCGGTAGGCGCGCGCGCATTCGCCCGGTCTGGCCGCGTACGGAGTTGGCAATCATCAATTACAAGCGATTGTAACGGACATCAAAGCGGCCGTCGCGCGCGATGTGAGCCGTCTCACTGTATATTACATATAAACTTCACGTAAAATGTACTTTGAGACTGCTATATTTGAAGTTAGATTCAAGGCTGGCGGCTAATAGAGTACTATAATTTTGTTAATTATATACGTTTACATCCATACGTTCTTCTTAACCACTATGTTAAAAAAACAGTGCTTAGACACTGTCTGTGTTGAGGTATACCAAAAGATTCTATTGCTTATTAGAATTTATAATTTTATATTCTATTAAACAAAAATATAACCACATTAGAAAATACTGTTTATTTACAAATATTAACATTTAGTTGGTCGAATTCCCTTCAGAAATAAATCTCAACGTGCTATGAAAAATGCTAGGTTAGACTTCCTCTACGTAACATTATCGAAATGATCCAAACAAAGAAGTTAAGGTAAGGGCATAACATAATAGATTACTATGTTGAAGTAGCAGTGGTCTCAGCCGTGTCTTAGAGCCGACACCGACTGAGGGAAATGAATTCACGAATTGAAAATTCCAATCGGCAGTCGTTTTCTGTAGCAATCTGCGACCCTTTGCACTCACGACCTTAAAAGGCAGCTGGAAGCGGCAGGATGACATCAGCAACGAGCTGAGTAATGCCTATACTCCGCAGAGCCACAATAACGGCCGACGTGCGGATCCAAAACAATCTATCAGATTAAGTAACGCGACATGCGATTTGCTTTTAGATGATAAGTTGTTAATATATAGTACATTTTCACGAGGATTTTTGTGCTTTGGTGAGAGCCTTAAACGATCATTTGGGGTTGATTTCAATGTTCGAATTTTATATAATTTTGTCTTAAGACGTCAAGGCGGTTTAAAAATATACCTTTTCTGAATTGGAGCCATTTCATAAAATTAAAAAAAAACATAAAATGGCGAGATATAATCCCCGAAAAAGTAGACAGAGGATTTTAGTGCCGAAGTAAGAAAAGTGAAAATGTATTTAGTAAGTATAAAAACAACATAAGTAATGAGGTTTTTGTTCCAAATAAAGGAATTTCATATTCACAAATGTTTGAAATGAATGAATCACAGAAAATATACTAGAACAATAAAGTGTTCTTGATAAGCAAGACAGAGATTAAAATTTTGACAGTTGATATATATTTTGTCGGTTTGTTTGGTTGGAAACGTAACATGTATTGTTTCCAAAATGAAACCCGGTGTCGGCGCGCCCGCGGCCGTTGCGACGGAACCAAAAGTCGAGCACCAAAAATGTAATAGCTGTCACTGGATATGATTAATGCAATTAATCCCACAATAGCCACACCGCCCGCCCGTACACTGCTGGCTCGATAAATTTGCATATGTTGAAAAATATTGAATTTAAATAATCTGTGATTTTGTCGATGGAAATAAGCGAATATCATTATACACTTTCCACTCATCTCGAATACCGTAACGCTCTTTCCACTCATGCTCTTAAAGATTTCCAAATCAGGTAAATAGTGCTTATATACTTCATAAACTTTGGTCGTTTATTTTTACTGGAGTACGTGCTAAATCATTAAGTGAACGAAGAATAATACCTATTCATATTTATTTTTGGTATTTTGGCATAAAAATTATTCTTGCTGGATAAAAGGAGTTTCACTTACTAAGATTTTGATGAGCTTGTCTCCATAGACAAAACCATTTTTGTCCGTGAAGTAAATGGATATTGTATTTCAAGAGAATTCTGAAAGAATTTGAGAAATTAAAGACATTGGACAGTATCTACAAAACTCGACAATTGTTGTAATTGTACACAAAGTACAAATTTCATTTAACACAATTTAAATTAATCTATTCTGACCTACAGTATCGATTCCTAACTCAAACCTAGCATGAGGCTTATGAGCAAAATCCCCCTTTGATAGGTAATATTTATGTCCAGCAATTTACTGAGATAGACTGATAATGACGATTAATACAGTGTAAAATTATTAATATTCGTTTCTATGTTATCGATATATCAAAATAATTTCCGTTTTATCGATCAAACGTGAATACATCAGCACGCTACTTTATCACGGCCGACGATACAACGATAGATCGGGCTCGTTCGGATAGGTTTTATAAATAACGTGTAGAATTTTTGTACATAGATTTATTACGTTCGGCTAGCGAAAATGGTGGGAGATTGTTTTTCAATTTAACTGGCGAGCTCCCGCTGTTTGACATGCCGCCTGGCGTGCGGTCCGCCGCGCGCGGCTCACGCCCGGTCGGTACAGGCACCGCGCGCGTACCGCGTTGGAGTTGTTTCTAAACGTTATGTACATGTACAAGGATTACAATATAATAAAACTACTAAAAATAAGTACCATGTTGCAATACAGGTTTGATTGTTCTACTTTTAAACATTTTGTTTCTCTACATGCGGCAAGTCGAGGACAGGGCGCAATGGCGCTCTTTGGGGGAGGCCTATGTCCAGCAGTGGACTAAGATAGTTTGATGATGATGATGATGATAATAAAATTTTGTATCGGCTTGATATTTTGTTTTTCCGCATGATAGAAAACGAGTTATAAAACTTTAGTGTTCCAAAATAGTATTGAATGATAGTCTCAGGCAGCTTTGTGATGATACCGACTAATACAGAAACACTTCGAGCTGAATCAAATAACTATATCCTGTGTTCATTTATAACCTATTAAAAATAAAATACGAACGAAGCAGTGACTACTAATATTGTGAGTGATATCAAACCAAATTACACATGTATCTGATCAGAATGAAGATGTAATCGCTTCCAAGAACGATCGTCCTACACGCAATCGAGTGTTCTCGCGTGGTAATTTACAATGGCATGTATCCGTAGCAGCGAAACTAGAAGTGCGGTCAGCGCCACCCGATCACTATGGCTGACAGCTTCCACGAATTGGATTTCAAGTTTCAACATACCTTATGTGTAACACGGCCAGACGGCTAACGCGTCCCCCACTGGCGTACGGTTACAACTTGGAGCAGACGAAACGCTGCATCGCGGCCGTGTTTTTCCATAGGAGTGTAGTACTGTTACGTTATATCAGTTGTGTTGTGTCGTATTAATGGGTTAGGTCTATAAGCTACGGTGGTGGACTAAGTCATGGCTAGTCATGGATACTACGGAGAATTTTTGAGTTAGGAAAACTCGATTACACTTTGCCCGACCGAAAATCGACTTATTGTTTTTTTATGAATGTGAATTTGAAAAATTTTTGCAACATGTTGAGAATTTGTCTCTATTTGCACTAATAAATAACTACATTTGAATGACAACTCAATAAAATCGAATTTTTGAGTACGGATTTTGTAAAAATTGAATAAATTACAAACAGCTAACATAATCGATTTTAAGTCGAATCGTTACGACTTTCAACATGTTTTATTGCGCACCTAATCACGATTTCCGTTCTATTTTACATGTGGTTATAATTATTATGTTATTAAAGAACAGACGTTAGATACTTGCTTGAACTTTGACTATTTGAATTACAGTAGCGAATTGAAGCGAACCGATTTGAACATTAAGTAACGCAGATGGTTTTAAATGATGCTAACTTAGTAATGACTAAATTACACCATAGAATTACATGTTATAACTAGCATATCGTATACCTTTTTTGATGAAAATGATTACAGAAAGTAATGTATTGGTCCAACAAGTAGGAATCAACTTTCCAATTTCATTTTAAGGCATATAAATATATACTTCATGAACATTAATAGCACACCGTAATCAAGTAACCTAGTAAATAAACAAAAGAGAGAAAAGCAGAGGAAAACTGCAGATACGAAATAAGAGGCAAATGGGCACAAATGGGATATGATATATATTATACATAAACTATACAAAACATGTCTAAGAATAATTACAGTCAATTTCTGTTACCTTTACTAATCATTAGCGCATGATATTTCGGCGCGATGACCAAACAAAAGGTAGCCGGTTGAGTATCCCAATATCCGGTCGCGCTCACCGGCTCACATACGTTTCCGTTGTGTAAGTAAATACATATAATGGAATGTTTAACGACACTGTAAGGTGATCATTACCACAACTTAGTATTGTTTAAAATTAACTCCGGTCAAACTTAAGAACTCAAAGATATCCTCCAGATCCTGCGTTTATCGTCAGCACCCTTTTACATTGCACTGTTTGATACAACTCTGTTTTTGTAGTTAGTTTAAAATAAAGCGAAAGATTTTAAGAGCAAACGAAAGTTTTTCAAAATTGCAATTGGTCGGAACAGCCATAATTATAACATGTACTCGTATCATGCAGGCCAATATTGCGTATCGTATTTAAATAAACATGGGTAACTGCATTATGTATACATATGTTCATATCTATAATGGAAGAACCGTGGAACGCAACACAGAATAACCAGTGGGCGTCGGGCGGTAAGATCAATACCAATCCCTTTAATGAAATGTCACAGCTAAGCACCGCTCGGCTGGATTAAAAGCCTTTATCAACGATCTTTAATCCAATCAACGGCTGCTACCTCTCGAGGTAGCGTGGTGAATAAAACAAAAGTTGTGAATCCACGAACCAACATTGCAGGACCCCATATATGTTGAGACGCATAACGCACTGCGTGCTCCTCGCCGCTGGTCACCCCTTGTTGAGGGTTTTGTTTCGAAGAGGGGCGGAAAAACAATCCTCAACTAATGCCCAAGCTTAATGGACTACAGTAGTCCGTGTGAAACTCGCGATTAATTAATACCTTGACCAGAAGGTTAGACCACTATAATTATTACCCGCTCTACTTGATTGCTGAAGTTGCCTAGTTTTAAAATCAAAGTTTGTTTTCAATTAAATCACTGAGTGACTTTTACAATAATTCATCCCTCCACTGTTGAGGTGCTGCGATCGAATCTTGTACACTGTTTTCAATGCAGAATAATGAGGGTTTTTGATTTAGCATCAGTTGAACAGAAAATTGAGTAATAGTAAAAAAAAAAACACCTTACTGCAGTTCATAATATTCTCTAAGACGAGTTAAGATTCTAACTTCTACGGAGGTTACATATTAGGTATTTTTAGAGAGGTAATTATATTAAAACGCCTCAAGGTTACATAAGGTAAGTGAAGTTGGTTCCTGATGTAGTAACAATGTTACGTGAACAAATTTATTTAGCGGTGATGTTTCTTCATGAAATAGTATTATTGAATATTTTGGTAAACAATAAAATAGTCTATACGGTTCATAGCTATATATTTTTTACATTAAGCCGTAAAAAATTGCCTTTACAATCGAAAATTTTATAAGTACCTATAGAGGCGTATCTCAGGGATCAGTATATCGCCCTTTAGTTTTCATCCTCAAGGGACAGCGTACGGACTTTCCCTCTAACTTCGACCCTCAGGAGGGGTGTTGATTGGTCCAGCTCTGAATTACAGAGGGCGAGATGACCACTCGGCCGTTGGGATTTAGGGAATTAACACGGCCTTTCCGAATTACTCACTGTTAAAAGATACATATATCATCACGATTACGTGGTTCAGCTTAGATGTTTATGGGGTGGTATTTGGATATTTTATGCATTTAAACTTGAAGAAATAAGGAAAAGAAAAAACGATTGTCTTTGGCTATGAAATATAATTTTCCACAGGTCATGTATACTTCAAACAATTACGAATAGCAAAAGTGACTGATTGACTAAAAGTTTGTTGGATCGATACACTAAGGTATTACTAATCATATATTGCGTTTAAGATCCAAATGGAGGAAGATATTACAGCGTTATTAGCTACATATAATATTACATTCTGAACTAACTAACTGTCTAGAAATACCATAATTCCACTATATCCATACTTTCGAATGAAACGAAACTTTAAAAAGGGGTGTTGAAGTGAACCATAGATTCAATCACAACAATAGATAGACGTAAAAATGACATGAAAAATAATGATATCACACGAGAAAACGGATCGATTAATTTCTTTCGCCACGGCCGCCAACGTCACGGGACCAAAGCAAAGGTCCCGCGTTCCGTCTCGTGTCGAACATTTTCGAATGCCGCGCCGATATTTTATGACGCGTGAAATTGGTCCATTCAATGCGCTCCATTCCTGCACACGGACCGACGATTTTTCCATTTTCGCACCGACAATACAATTCCGTTTAGACATTTCTTGTTAATGATTCCGTCGACGCCGTTCACACACTGAGGTTTCTGATTTTCAACAATGCACTCGCGAAATTGCGATCTTAAGGACCATGTCTCTATAAGACTTATTGTTGTTGAATGTGGCAATGGATTTATTCAGCTTTATTTCAATAAAATACATAATTTTCAATTTATGTATTTAAAAAAACTCTTATATTTAACAAATAATAATAAATATTTCCATGTAAAGTGCTAACAAATAACGATGAAATCTTTAAGTATTTGTGACTGGAATTCGATACAAGTTAATAATTTGAGAAAGCCGTGAGTTGATTTTACAAATTCTCTCTCTCTATTTGAATATCTGGTGAACATCAATTTTAGTTTAGGTAAAATTATGATTCCCTTCAGCGTTACACCGTATAATATTCGATTTCAAGTCCACCATTTTTAAATATGGTATTTTAAATCTGTATAAGATATTTTGGTCACCGACACTGTTTATAAATAAAGCTAATAAAAGCGTATATTTAATTATACATACGTTTCCAAAGATCGGAAGACGGCAGTTGGATAGCAAAGTGATTAATAGATTCAAATGTCACGTGGCTTCGCCGTCATGCACAACTTAAATATAACCAACAGTACTAGCTTAGTGTTCCAAGATATACGGAAATAGTCAACTCTGATGCTTCTTGTGAACAGGGCTATCTTTTTATCCAAACAACCAATAGCTTGTGTTGACTAGACGGCTGATAGTGACAGAGCATTTGCTGATGCTACCGAACTTACCTCTCGTCTTCCAGCTACACATTTTAAAGGGACACACTAAAATAGAAATATGCACACATATATAATATAATAATATTCCTTAAAATTGCAATAATATGATTTACACATATTCAATGAAACAACAGCGTATGAATCGTTATTTATATTAGAAAAAAATTTAAATATATTAGAAAGTTCGGAGTCTGGATATGTGCCCGATGCATGGCAATAGGCTCACCACCTATTAGTGGGAAGTAAACTTAACTGATGGAATGTGGGTATGTTCTGCATTCCTCTGTCTACCATTTCGGGGATTACAGGCGTGAAATTACGTAGTTACGTAAAGGCTTACATTAATTAAATTGTTTTGCCACTCATTATGGTCCAGCTCGTTGATATGGTTATACATAAATATCTTTGCGTGCCTAAATAGGAGTAAGCTAATTACTAGCCAGTAGCAAACTATGTACTTGCGCCGACCATGAACTCATCACACGCTCGCTCGTGTACCAAAAAATTTCGTGTCGTAAGAAACGCACACTCAATCGGACAGCTTAAAACAACATTTATCAATATCGTCCACGCTACTCTCGATCTTAATTAAATGCAATTCAGTCGGTAATGGCATACAGAATTTCGAAATATAATTCAACTAATGTGTTGACTTATGCTCTGGCGGTTCATTGAGGCGGTAACAGGTTGACCTATATACTTCAATCATTTGTGCGTGTGTATCGTGCTGCTTGAAAAATTACACTTGCGAACGAAAAACTCGGCAGTTTCGGAGACAAAAGACGGGGCGTAGGCGATCTGAATGCTAAGGCGATCATTAGCGTTCTATTGTCGAATATGCCAGGGCGTTTTTGCGTCTGCGATACTCAAATTATTTACCGAGCGATTTAGGTATATATCGCATGCCCGTGTACCTAGTTTCTGCTATTTCCGTGTATTCTATTCCAAGGTATATTAACACCACTAATTATCATGATTTTCCACACTTTACATAATTGCCACATCTATCTTCGTTCCACTAATTGTGAGGTGAACGACGCGATGCAGGTAGCGTGGCTTTGGTACAATTAAAATGGATATGGTTATTTGAGATTTACAAAATTTGAATTTCGTTCGTTATTGTTGTATTTATTATTTTATTGTTGCGAGGTATCGTCTCAAAAAGTCATGCTAACATTAAACCAGAGTAAAAAATCATTATAATCAGACAGCGAACAATAAGAATAAGTGGCCGTATGGTCACCATTTCTTGACGTCATTCTTGGATGGGTCATGATTGGATGGTCATTAGTAACCGTGCACGGCGCCATGAAAATGCTTAGCTGACCCATTCGGTGCGGATGTATTTGCTTGACCCTGACGGAAGTAAGTGTTTAGTTATGTTTCTGACTATGAATTTGAAATAGGTGGTCAGTGTAAGGTCTATGACCATCATTAGTATAAGTAGTTGCCTATAAGTAGTTCCAGTTCACAAGTTATTAGTTTAAATTAT
>DWEI01005659.1:0-10649 GCA_018245875.1 Mysoria ambigua | reverse complement strand
ACGTTTACGTCCCACTATGTAATAGGTGGTGAGCCTATTGCCATGCATCGGGCATATATCAAGACTCCGAACCACTACTAGAAAATTTAAATAAGAAAATTTTGTAGTTTTAGACCCGGGAATCGAACCCGGGACCTCCTAATCGGCAGACGCACCTGCAACCAACACGACCAACGAGGTAATTTAACCTAAGGCAACCTTTACAAAACACTCTTCACAAATACATCTTATATTGATCATGTTTCACCGACTATAAATATTACAATTTATTATAACCATATTAAAATATTACTACATATATATCACCTAATTAATATTCATTTATCTCGTTGCTTTGTTGGTCGTGTTGGTTGTAAGTGCGACTGCCGATCAGGAGGTTCCGAATTCGAATCTCGGCTCGCGCATTATTTTTTTTTTAAATTCAGATGAAGTGCACTACATTACACTACATGAAGTGCATTTAATCGCTTATAGCGCATCTCAATATGTAATGTTCTATTTATTATAGATACAATGCATGTGGCAAATTCTGCTTTTTAAATATTTTCATCCCGCCTACTGCTCGTGCAGAGAGGCAATTAAACACTTACGTTATGTAAAGCGTTAACTGAAACATCGAAACCGCAGTGGGAGGTGCACCCGACAGCTTACCTGTAATGTTTACACGCCAATTAAAATAGGTGTTTCCTTATAGCCAACACGTTTTATTGCTTATAACACGGTATTATTATGTACAGAAAAGTAATTCAAATTGAATAATTATATCGCCATGTTATGTGCTTTATGGGGTAGGCACTTCGCTATAAACAATCAAATATCTCTATCTTTATATTTTACTATTGACAGATTTAAAATACTTTGTCTAATTCATCACGCCTCATAAGGAAAGTTCTGGAAATTTCTGCCTGTCGTCTCAGACGTATGCATCAGGCGTCAATTCTATGTGTTAGTCCTACAAATCGTGTTTAAAATTTAATGGATCACAGTCGTTAACTCCTGAAGTACTCTATTGACGTATGGTCTCATTTCTAACAATGTATATTACGGCGAATTGATTATAATAGCATGAATAATGGCAACATTAAAGGATATGTCTTTGCTTTAACGTACGGTTTAAACATTATTTTATGTATTATAGTATAATTTAAAACACACTTAATTACAAATACATTAGGAAAGTTGTAGATTCTACTGAACTGGAATAAAATTTTCAATAGTGTATTGAACCTTTCATTAAATGTCTTGTTATTACGTTAAATGTTTATAACTAGACTGCCTCGTTGGTCGTGTTGGTTGCAAGTGCGACTGTCGATGAGGAGGCCCTGGGTTCAATTCCCTGGTCGGACAATATATAGTTTATTTAATGTAGATTTTTTAATTGTGTCTCGGAGTATTTGCATCCGGTGTATGGCAATAGGCTCACCACATTTTCCATAATGGGACGTAAACGTAACTGGTGAAACGTAAGAGTGTACTTCACTCTTCTGCTTACCTTTTCGGTGATAACGTGCATGATTATATATATAAGTATACTGAGCATTATAGAGAGTTTTCATATTAAGTTCCACGATGTTGTAAAATGTCAAACTGATTTGGGTTACAGTACTTAGTTTGCGAGTCAAGATCTCAGATCGACGCAAATTCGATAATGAACTTCTTGCAGCTTGTTATGTACATACACAGATTACAAATTTATGACTTGTTGGATCGTATGGATAAATATTTAAAGAGTTTCACATCACATCATCGTATCTTAGTCCACTGATGGACATAGGCCTCCCCCAACGAGCGCCATTACAGCCTGTCCTGTAAAGTGTTTAAAAAGTGATAATATTTTCTACGATTCTTTGCGGTATATATTAAGCTATTTAGCCATATTTTATTAAAAGTAACTAGACGTCGTCTTCACTTTTTGACGAGCCTTTCATCCACTAGTAAGTGAAACTGTCTGCAAAGTCGGAGTCGTAGGTTCGATTTCCACCAAGGACAAATATATGTGCGATGAGTACAAAGATTAATTTTGTCTCTAAGTATATAAAAAAAATGCAAAATATTTATCTAATACGTTCGTTTGTCTAAATATCCCAAGATATTCGCTAATGTTTATTTATTTGTTATGTCTCTCCAAAAATATAATCCTGTTGTGATACAACACTGAAACATTACGAACACAACAATGTGTGCACGTGTAACGTTGTACATTTGGCAACACCACTGGGCCTCGAAGCGCCGGCCTCAGTTTCTAGCAAACTGGACAGCGGATTGACTGCATTCTTGTAATTGCTTTACGAACAGATTTGCCCGATGGAGATTCGCCGTAACTTAATAATAATAATCACGTTCTAGTACACGTCAATGAATGTACCTAGATACAAATGGGCTACAACTTTTCGGGCCCAGTCGAAAAAAGGAGCAGTGGAAATTGATTTTCAACGATTAATTCTCACTTTGATTCCATCGTTCATTGGGTACGATTAATAATGAACTATGATATGGATCACTATTCAAGGTCTACCTATTGTTATTATGTAGCTAACATTTAAATGCTTAATCGTTTGCAAAATTTTATAACGAATCGCCATCGCAGAGACAGACTGGAAAAAACCATGCTTGTAGTTCCTATAACGTTGCAAGGCATCTCAACACGTTACGTCCCTGTAATATAACGGTATGGTCGATCGCTAACCACCTATAATTGCTTTACGGCGGGAACAGACGCGCATAATAGAATTACTTTGCATCCCGACGTTACAGCTTTAACGACTCGTTCATCAGTTAACGGCCCGCCCTCGAAGCGATGTCAGCTTGTAACTGCGCCACGTTATGTGGAGCTAGAGTTTCAAGAGGACGCGGTTTCTTTGAGGATTCGACCGTTCTTGCATACACGATGGCGTTCCGTCGAGTGGCGAAGATTATATTACAAAGCAGTGGGCGCTGTTTTAATCGGATGTGTAACATTTTAGAACGGCGATATCTTAAACCGACTGTTCAGCGGAATAATGGTGTCAGTGTTTTACGAATAATGCCTGACAGGAACGTTCTGGTTGAATTTTTTTTTGCGATTTCGTTTTTTATATTATATGCAAATGTTTATGAAGCGGATAAGAAGTAACAATTAAAATATTTGCATTTGAAACTTATGTATTATTATGTTAATACTTGAGGTTTTTGATATTTAACATTTCTCTTACATCTGATTACATTTCTTTCACACTGACTCATTTTAAATGTACATTAAAAAGTATACTCATTAAAGGTTTAATTAAATAAAGTGCGATAGAAATAGTAATATTTATACATTGACCGTAACGATGTGTAAAGTCGTTTACAATGTAATTATTAAAAATGTAATACGTATGAAATTTACATGTTGATTTTTTGAAAACACGACTTACAAATGTTACAAATCAAAATCGCCAAGCCTGAAGATGTCTGAGTGAGTCGTCAAACTGAAGTGGTTAGCTGTGACCTGGGACCGAGGGAAACGCTTCGGACGAGAGGCGAGAAACAGACAGCTAAGCAGCCTCCACTCATTTCGAAGGCACTCGAATTCCATTTCAAGTTCGTTCCAATGATTTTCGACACAGCGCTGACTCGCCATATTGTATCGAATAAAAGGCTTTCTGCTAATCAGCTGTCGAGCGCTCTTACGGTGTCGTGACCCTCAATAGAGTTCGTGTTCGTGTGGAGCTGAAATCTTTCAGAACTCGTTTACAGGTTTATTTACAGGTTTATTACGTAGTAATGATCGGCCAGTGGAGGCTGTGATGAAATGAAATTATTATTTTCAATACCGTGGAGGTTATTATCTTAAAGTATATAATACTTCTACAAATCAACTCTACCGTTTGTATAATTAACACAATGGTATTATGAGAAGTTAATGAATAATTTGATATTACTTAATATATCTGTAACACGTGTTATAAAAAACTTTTGATTTTTTCACTTCGTTATCTACAAAACCTTTATGAATAATGTGCAAGGAGTATATTTGTATGTTAGTACCTATACATATATGTATGTATAAAAGAAATTAACGATTCCAATTTTATGTTAATTCAGAATTTTAGTGTATAATTGTTACAATACAACTTAAATAACAAATACAACTAATTTATATTATGTATACATATACAAATACACATAATAGTGCACTACACTCCTCTGCGTACCTCAACGGGAAATACAGGCGTGATTTTACTACTACGTTTACAAACAATAGTGTGTGTACATGTAGCACTGAAACATGAAATGTAACGTGTAAATATTTCCAACCCTTTGCACAATTTCACAACCCACTAGCCCTCTTCTCTCCACACTCGTTCTCGCTGCAGGGGTGTAAGAAAAAAACAAGTCCTTGTTCGCGTCAAACAGGATCACCAACAAAGTTCGCTCTTTGTTCGATGTTGTTCTCAAAAAGTTTTAACTGCCATTCAATTTAGGCACCCGTGTTGTAACCATAGACTTTTTGTCTATTAGAAGTGGCCACTTAAAAATAGGTGAGATGAACATGCTTTTAAATTTTGCATCGAATACATAGATGTGGTATAGGCCCGATGTAAAGTATGATATAAGTAAAAGTAATGAGCAAAAGAAATGATATATTGTTAATTCTAGTGTATAAAATGTTGTTTGTAAATTATGTTATCTACAAAAAAGCATAAATGACTTACCAGTACAACCTGTTTGATCCCTGATTAAAACAACATAAAATAAATAATATAAACACCTGCGTTCTATAATATTTTTGAAATAGATTAGTGTAATGCACTTGCCGTAATATAACCTTAAAAATTAATAGTTAAATATTGGCGTTATAAATCATATTTATATTACGAGTATGAACACTTTGACGTTAACACTGTTATTATTCACTATGTTTGTGTAAATTTGGATGAACAAAAAGTGTTTACAGATAATAAATATGAAAATAGTCTAATACTATAACCTAGATTTTGATTTGTATTATGTGTTCCTTCTTAACGCTATAGCCAAATAAAGTTAGAACGATTGAAAGTTCGGCGACGTTTTTTCGTTAACAATATTTTTCAATTTGCAACATCAATAGCCTCCACTGCTTGTGCGGGCACAATAGTACCGGCCATGTTGAGTTGAAATTGTTTGAACGAGTTATTTGTTCAAGCAATCGTCGAAAACAAATACCGTTTTTGGATTAGAGAATATTTGTTCTAGCATATTATTGATAAGCTTCCGTCCCTTCGTTACCTTTATAGGATTTTGGATTTGGTTTTGTTTTTTATCCGCACTACTCTAAATCCATCATATAGTGATTTGCTCATACTATTCCATAATATTCCAGATCCAACGTATGCCGCTCATACTATTCCATAATATTTCGCATCCTTCGTATGCCGTTCGTACTATTCTGTAACATTCTATTTCCAACATATGCCGCTATCAGTAACGCTGTGGTTTTGCTCAATTCATATATTACGTAGTTATAAAATAATTGTTGGAATTATGGATTCCGTCACACAGTACGCAAGGCGAAAAAGTATTTCTGTTTCCATAAAATACTAGACTTCTCAAACAGGCAGATGTTGAATTTTGTTAATAAATATCTCAATTGCGGACAGATTAGCAACTCACTGGGTGCTTTTAAGTGCTTTACTCTAAATTTAGAGAATCCGTATGGAAAATAATAAAAGATAAAGTTTTTTGAGTCAGTTATCATTATCGTCCATTGTACGTAATTATCCTTCATCGGTAGTACGCGACATACGAGTAGCTAAGTCAATCTAATGTGTCCAGTTAGGCTGAATGGAAATTTTTTATTTATTTACATATTAGAAGAGTAACAATTACAGATACATTATAAAGTCCCTACTAAATTATAAACAGGTGGTCAATTTATTTTAGTGATTTCCTACAAATATGTATATCAGTATTAAATAATCAACTTGGCGTAATAATTAAATTATTCAAGCGTGTTAACAAAATATGTTTCAATTTTATGATACGTTTTTAACCAGGTCATTGTCAAAAGGCTAATTAGATCGAAGCGGTTGACGGTGACATCATCAAAAGTCCGCAATGTTATTAACCGGTCGAACAAAATGGCTGTCCAGCGACGACGAGCACTTCAGACGCTAAATGTGGAGCAATACCTAGAATTAAAATAATTGTTATTTTGAATGATCACGACAGATATCCCACGAGGTGGAGAGAGAACAGCAAATACCAAATATCTAAAACCTTACACTCAACATCCACATTGTACATATTTCTAAGCAAAATGTTGAACCTGGCAACTGATTTTGCCATTGGTTTTTTATATTCAGATAGATGACGTCATTGATTTATGTCATCATTTTTCTGTATATCGGTAATGCGGATGGATATTGATTACCTATGTATTGTAATACCCTAGCATAATATGGTTATAATTCGTAATGATGTTTAATAAAATAGCCAGTTGTTAAGCGTAAACATTTGGACAATTATATATGCTTAACAACTACTCGTTTGAAAGTTAAAATTAATTTATCATTTGACAGCGACAGAGCCAACGAGGCCATAAAGGTCTGATAAATAGCAGTGGGCGGGCTTGCTAGTCCAATTCAATTTGCAAAAAGAATCCCTGTGCCTAGTGGCGTCGACGAGTTGTTCTACGTATTCCCTTTAATACCTTTTTACTCTTTCATGTTCACACATTTTGGTTTTGTAAGAGGAGCAAACGGGAATGTCATCTAGGTGATGTAATCATTGACGATATCCTAATGATATTCATTCACGATATAAAATATCAGTGAAAACATTTTTTCAAGTCATTAATAAATGTTTACCCTTTAAGAAAATAAATGACGAAATCCCTTGCGCGGTAGATAGAAAGCGTGTACACAAATTAAATAGCAAACTTACATAAAAATACCAAATAAAAACATCACTTAAATAAATTAAGGGACAAAAAATATTTAATACAAAAACGAAGAGCAAGGCGCGGAACGAATTCAATTAAAGTACTGCAAAGCTTTGCCGTTTCAACTGCTGAGCATCGACTTTGCCTTTCTGAAGAGGATACACTTTTTTACTGAGCGAGAGGCCAGTTTTGATTATGTTTAGTTTACTGATTGTAGCCTCTGCAGCAGCGAGATTTAGTTCAATCAATTTTAAACCAATAAAAACATGTTTGTATGTTAGATAAGCTAGGTTTGCCGGAAAAAACCAGATACGGACAGAATACCAACAGATATTATAAAATAATGTTGTGTTGCAATTAAACTTTTTTAAAAACACTATTTGATATGTAACATCATGCATATAATTCCCCAAGAGGTAGGCAGACAAGTGTAGTACACTCGCCATTTCCAGTGACTATATTGTCATGCACTGAGTACAAAAAGACTCCGAGCTACTACTATGAAATGTAAGTTAGAAAGATGTAATAGCGCCTGACTCGGGATTTGAACACAGGGTTTCTCGATCGGCAATCGCGCTTGCATCCAACGCGAGCAAACCTTTGAAAACCTTTCATAATACAGTATGACTTGTGTAGTATCGCCAATCGCTAACATCTAAACTGCGTTGATCATAAAAAAATTGTTACATACATATACAAACGTGTATATTTTTTTCTTGTTAATGTAAGCAGTTCGATATGTTCCCATATTTTATTTAGAAAAGTGAAAAGTTATATGATACCGAAAATACTTTAAGTAATTTTAGAAAAGTACGCGAAATATCTGTCTGCTTTGCAAGTTCATTTAAATGAAATTCGAGCCAGTCTTCAACTGCAACTTTTGAGTGAAATTTGAAAAGTAAATACTGGCGCTAATGGTCTGTAGTACATGACGCGGCTGGCTGGAATCTTGCCAATAGTGGGTTTTAAATGGCCTCATGATACCCACAGCGATCCCACGGCAATGTTGACCGCAAACGATTCACAGCTATTCGGGAACAATTATAAGTATGTTTGCGAGTAAACTTATTTTCAGAAGATTTTATATAGCTTGCCATGTTTGTGTAGCTCACATCTAGAAATTTTAGCTCGCTGCTTTTGAACGATTAATATGAAATTTGATTCACGATAACTATATAATTATTTATATTGAGCGTTACTGTAAATTCAAGATGGCCGACCCTACAAAATGGCGGTATTCAATTTCTTTATTACTAGATATTTTGAAGTTTTTTTCGAGTCATGAGTGCATTTAAACAGATGTATTGGCTATAAACAAATTTGTAAGTGAATAGATAAAGGGTTGGACACGAGGAGGTCTATGTGACTTAGAATTGTAACTGTAAATCCATAAGGTTAACCTCCCGAAAAATATGTAGAACATTTTTAGCAAAGCGTGTATGGAAAATTAAATTTTATCTGGTTATTTAGATATCGCTAGAGAATAATTCGTTACTATGAAAAATCGCTGTAACTGAAAGGCACGGGGGCCGCGTATATTTAATAGCAAAGAATGTCAAAATAGTCCTAAATACATTTCATAATATCTACTTTAGATCTTATCTAGATGTTTATAGGCCACAAAGACCATTTTCGTTTTAAACGACCAGATGGTATTCACGCTAAGCTTCAAACGGAAATGCTTACAGTAATTAAACACTAAACGCTTAACAGTAAACAGTAAATAAAAACAGTAAACAGTAAAAAAAACACTAAACGCTTATAAAAATTTTGATAATAAAATTTAATTTATATAAAAAATTTGGGTTGTTGGTTGCAAGGGAGGTCCCGGGTCGAACACTACAACATTTTCTAATTTATATTTTCTAGTAGTAGTTCGGAGTCTGGATATGTGCCCGATGCATGGCAATAGGCTCAACGCCTATTACAATCGAAATAATATTTGCAAGCTATATATCTCATAACAAAGACCAATTTTTACAAATCCGAAAGAACGTTTAAGAAATAAATTTGTTTTTCTTATTAAATATACATATATCTTTACAAGTTTTCAGTATGTACAAGTTTCAATTTGAAACAAGAGAACTTTTATTCAGTTCTTAAAATTACGAGTGATCTTAAATTACGAGGCATCAGACTTTATAATAATAATGCCCTTATTTTTTATTGTTTACATTAGTATATATATAATATGAAAAAAAAATCTTTCATTTGATCATTGTATACAGGCTTAGTACACTATATTTTGTTATTATCCGTTACAAAAGCTTGCTTTTCAAGACCACTGTTATCATGAATAAACACTATTGTTAAATAAGTGCACAAACAAATATTCATCACGCGAATAATTCTTGCATATCGCGAGTTCACTCTTGAATTTTGATTCATAGAGTTCAGTATTAATTTGAAAATGGAAATGCATTGTATATTATCGTTCGAAACGAAAAGAAATGCATTCCGTTTCAAGCAACACTATTATATACATAATCTTTCTCTATTTGCGGGAAAGACAAACTTGGAAAACACGCCGAGTTTTTCACTTATACTTTTTGATTCAATCGCAGTTGGTCAGTCGTCGCTTCAGGGTGCACTTTTTCAGCACATTTTCAACTGTCATCTGTTGAACGTCTTTAGAATTCATTCACTTTACCGAACTATGAGTTTGGATTGTAGAAAAGATTAATCTGTCAAGAAATAAAAAGACACAATCAAAAATAGAGGCATTTCGTATTCGTTTTTCTGAAAAGTATAATAATTTTAAAATTCATATTCTGCTTTTCAAGGCGAGTACAGCGTTTTTTAAATCAATATCGTACAATCTTTGATCAGTGGACAAAAAGAAATCGACACTAATGGAAGTTACATATTATTTTCTTTCTTAGCGTAATTCACGCCTGTAATCCCCGAAGGGTAGGCAGAGGAATGCATAATATTCCCACGATTCACCAGTTAAGTTTAAGTCCCACTATAGAATAGGTGGTGAGCCTATTTTCTTTCATGCTTGTAATATTAAAAGTTACATGGTAACAAACAATGGTGAATTGTTAATTTAATTTGTCTTTAAATTAATATCAAATGGGATAAATATTTAACTGTTTTCAGCGGATTCCCAATACGATTTCAACCTATTTATAGAGAGGTAGGCAGAGGAATGCATAATATTCCCACGATTCACCAGTTAAGTTTAAGTCCCACTATAGAATAGGTGGTGAGCCTATTTTCTTTCATGCTTGTAATATTAAAAGTTACATGGTAACAAACAATGGTGAATTGTTAATTTAATTTGTCTTTAAATTAATATCAAATGGGATAAATATTTAACTGTTTTCAGCGGATTCCCAATACGATTTCAACCTATTTATAGAGAGATACACTTGAATACTTTTATACCTTCATAATACCTGCTACACAGTACCGTATATAAATGTATCCGTTTATTTCCATTACGGCAGAGGATTTAATTAATTAAATTAATACATCATAGCTTAATGATTTATCAGGCTTTCATAATTACCAAATTAAACTTCTGTGATAAATGGCCTGAATGGACGGTTGATTAATTTTAAAATTAATGTTTCGTACACATTAATAGGAGTGAGTAACACAATACATTTTGTTCATATTAAATTCCCCTGTTAAAAGGCAAATCGTGTTTAAGGTCTATTTGTAGGAAGTTATGAAACTTTACTTAGGAGCTGGTACAAATATATTACTCATCGCACTCGTACTAATTTTATTATATTGAGTGCACTATTGTGTACTGAGA
>DWEI01005658.1:0-10650 GCA_018245875.1 Mysoria ambigua | reverse complement strand
AATGCAGCCTAGCATGTAGAACACTTGCCCAGAGAGTGCTTATTCACTCGTATATCTCTAAGTCGAATTATTCTTTGTGAATCCACAAATTTCCAAGTGATATACACATACAGAAGTATTCAGTCGTATTTATATAATAAGAATTGACAAAAATTTATTCGGACACGAATTCACATTGCGAGTTGTAGTACTCGGGGAAAAACGATTACATTTATTCGTGCTCACAATGTACACGAGTGAAAACATACAGTTGCCGGCGAAAATCGCCATTCCGCCGTGTCAGGTGAAAGCCAGACACAGAGCTGGTAATTTCAGTTTATATCGACAAAGCGTCACGACAGTACGTCTGGGCGCTTGATTTCGACGTAAAGCGACAGACAACGAAGCATTTATGGTGCACAGAGCTTAGCGCGATTTTATTATTCATCGACTGTGTTATGGGCAGAAAGTTTTGATATAAAAATTTAATTTTCGCAAATAAAAGCGGACGTTTACAGTTTACAAACCGTTTAACTTGGATATAATTATTTTTTATGGAGAATAATTTAAAAGTTGTAAACATATAACAATTTTTGTATTCCGTTACCTTTTTAAACAATGCAAGCAATGAAAAAAAATCTTGATTGTTATTGGCCTCTGTTGACATAACTTATAGATTTTGATAGAAAATCTTTAAGTAAGTAGACGTATAATTATGATATCAACCCTTTATCGACCCTTTATCGTTCTACTCCTGGAACATGGGTCTCCTTTCAGAATGAGAGAGGCTTAGGCCATAGTCTGCCACGATGACCAAGTGCGGGTTGGCGGACACGTATAGTTATGAAATGAATGTTAAATCTTATCGCAATACAATTTGAGTTATATACAAAAGCTTCATTTACTCATTGGTGGTTTGTTTTTACTTTCGCTAATGTGAAAACCGGCGCTAAAGTTGATACTCCCGAGGGAAATTCGGGGGACGTGCGGCGTCCTGGGGGCGTTCCAGATTGCCACTATTACTCCTAAGGCCCCTCTGTTTACCGCGGAATAGTCATTCCCTGTACTAAATTATTAGGCGAGATGTTCACCTGAGCACGAATTCGAACGACTGGCCACCAATGTGTGTTGGGAATTGAAAAAATTGCCCAGTAAAATTGGAATTTAGTACATAATTTGGTCCCTTTATTGTCTCTGTGCGTAAGGTGACTTTCATTTTCATTTTCCCCACGAGTAATCATGTTCCAAGGTAGTCCCTTTTAAGAATGTCAGCTGAATATATATTTATACGGTTACTAGGTATACTATACACTTTCTTTATATACTTTGTTATATTTCACAGACCGATAGTTTGGTTTAGTTTTCTCTTTATCAAACGACTTATCTTTTATTCAGACTTTGTATTTCTTAATGTTCTTATTGCATGGATTTATCATCTCTGATTTATATGTAAGTTAATGATTTATACTCATTTAAAATCATTTGAAATGAATGCACTCGTTTAAAAAATAATTTATTTACAGAAAGCAAATCAAAGAGCTTCAACTCGAAAACGAAGCGCATAAAAATTGCTTTTAAATTTATTCATTTATATAAAAAACAATAAAAACACGATTAACTGATTTAATATAATTTAAATAGGTTACTTGTTCAGACACGGCTACCGTTTTGTTACCATTTATAGGAATAGAACATAGTTTCACGCCTATAATCCCCGAAGTGATAGGCAGACGAATGCATTACACTTCCACGATACACCAGTTTAGTCCTAGCATGGAAAAGCGGGTTAACTTATTACCATACGCCGGGCAGAAATCCAATGTCGGTGTCATACTGCTGGGAATTTAAAATTAGAAGACCCAATTATAATTTTCGCAACCCGTGGATCGAATCTAGAGCCTCTTCTTGGTGGTTTCACTTGCAACCATTCGAAGCCAGAAGTTGGTGGAACCGACATGCGTATAAAAAGATTGATGATCGTAGAAGAAATATGTTTGGTCCGTGAGGAGCGCTGTCTGCCTACTCCGCAAGGATCTTTTTAGACCATGCAGTAATAAAAATAATAATAAAATTAATATAATTCCTACACAGCACGCGTTTCGGCGAAGCACACAATACGAAATTGCTATGAATTCCACGACATTTTATTGGTACATCAACCGTTCGCAGAGTTTTTGAAAATTTATCAAAATAATTCCTCTTCATTATTTTGCTGCAGAATACTGCCATGTACATTTCTCCCATTAATAATTCAGTGCAAGTTATTATAAATATGCAAATTTATATTTGTATACTCGGTATATTCAATTTGTCTTAATAATATTACCACAATGTATTCCACGTGAAAACGTTACCTTCGTTACGAAAACTAATTGGAAACGAATAAACTTTTTCAGCTTATGTGCCCCCTCACAGCTGAAATTAATTCTGCAATTAATTTCATCAACTTTGTTAAGCCGTGAATGCTTGATGAAACTACTTACTTATAAAAAGTCATTTACCTTTATAAATTAATAATTGATAAGGATTTCATTTGTTCCGTTTTATTTATTTTTCTTTAAATTTGAATGTATTATGAATTACTGTATTTTTATTTTTACAGAGTTCTATTTAGTATGTGGATTAAATTTAGCGGAGCTTATTCGCCCTACGAAGTATTAAGTGGACGCTTGGCAAATCTTTACTTTATGCAGTCATTGTAACATATATATTTCATATCAATTACAAAAGTAGCGTGGACCGCCTTCCCACTAAGTAGTAACATACGTGGAGTGATGGCGTGGAGATACGTACCGTTTATCAAATTCAAATCTAGCTCCGAAAATTAAACCTAAACCAAAAGAAAACCTTTAACTTAGACTTTACCGAAGTGATGGCAATAAGAAAGTCGCAGTGGTTCACCGCTACGTAAATTCTCTTAACGGTAACACAACGATGTGAACTCAGCTACTTGGGGCTATTTTCTTCTATTCACGAACAATACACTTGGAATTTTTGTTCCAAAGTCAACAATCGTGTATTATAAACGGGAGCGGAAGTTGGCCGAGTTATGCATGCGCTAACTTCGTCCCAGTTTGAAACATGTATTTAATATTACGTCGCGTGGAACTTACGACACAGGTACTTAAAGTTGGAAAGCTATGGGCAGTCGCCAGTGAGTTAATCATGCCTTGTTTCGGCAACTGAATATCAAGTATTTATGATTTTTTGTACAGTTAGATTTTGTTCTTTATATAGTCATATTAGTTCCCGTTCGGGGTAAGCATGAATAGGGTGGGCAGTAGGTTATGGTAATGCGCCACGATGACCAGCCTTAGCAGTATTCACACTCTTTAAAAGACACTTTGGGGAACTGGATGTAGTGTGCCGGTTTCCTCGCGATATATTTCTATACTATTAAAACAGTCGATTTGACTGTCTTATATACCTGACGTCAAAATATGTAACATAATTTGTAGGTACGTAATTTCTAATTATAATCATTGCTTTAACAGTAAGCTGAAATTCTAGTGAATGACTAGAATTGCATTAATAATCGAGATTCATTTTAGTTTAATTAATTAATATTCAACATAAATGAATACTGCAAATCGTGTGATTCAAATATGATAGAGAGGAAAGAAATTAATAGCCTAAGCGTTTATGAATAGAGGCATTATATTGGCAGGATGATGAATTATATCTAGCACCGATGCGATGTGAATTTCATAAATTAGCCGAGCACTTGATGAAATATTGAAACTTGAACAGTTGCCGGAATAAATAATAGCCCAACGCTAGCGAAAGATTAATGAGTTCGAAATTTCTCCGAGGATGGGGAGTCGATGGAGTCATTTTTCCTCGGTCCACCAGAAAATGACACAATGATTGATACTGCGCGTCGCTGTATTGGCCCGCCGCGCGTGAACGTGAAGCGGTAACTTGTGAGTGATATTCATTTATTTTTTTCCCGTAATTGATCAACCGCGGGCCCCACTCGGTCCATTGTTGTGTGATGTAGATAACTTTTGTTGTCTCCATTGTTAATGCCTCGTCAAAAATTATTACAATCCCTATGAACAATCAATATACAACATGGACAGAAACGTCGTTAAAACCAATGTCTCCCAGGCGAGCCACGTCGTTACAATCATTGTTATATTAGATTATTTATTAAATAAGACGACAGTGTATTGTTGGCGTGTTTGAACCCAATCAATTTTTTTTTTATAAATATGACTCTTAAATACGTATATTAAACCTCGGTATGACGCGATTTCGTCCGCTAACTTTACAATAGATTATCTTTATGCCTACATATTTATTTGTATTATTGTACATTTAAAAAAAATATCTGTAATTAAAACATTACGGTTTTAATCCCCAAAGAGGTAGACAAAGGTGTGCAGAACATTCCCACGTTTGACCAGTTACGTTTACGTCGCACTATGGAATAGGTGTTGAGCCTATTGCCATACACCGGGCACATATCAAGACCCACTCACTACCAGAAAATCAAAATTAGAAAAAAATAATAGCACCCGACCCGGGAGTTGAACCTGGTACCTCCCGGTCGGCAGTCATTCTCGCAACCAACACTACTAATACGGCAGTCTAAATATCTGAAAATGGTGTAATTTACCCTTAATTCGAGAAAGTACCTTGTGCGTTGATACATAATCAATTTAATTATTTAGTTCATTTCAACTTTATTGCGTTGATTTAGGGCGCACAATAGTTACGGCATGAAATACAAAATTACGGCGCACATTTAAGCACCCGTTCACATAATTTATAACATCGTAAAACCCCATAATAACACACTTCACAAGCACGTGGGATCGTTAAAAATTTGCTGTAAACTATATTATAGGTTCGAACGTGTTACTTGAACACCTAACGCGGCGGTGTATTAGAATATTAATATTATTATCATTCGCGCAGGTGCGATGCGGGGTGGGCAGAGGGAACCAGGATATATCTGTACCGTTGGAGACTTTATGCTTCGGGCTCACATTCATCACTCTCTTTATACATGCTCGTTGATCTCGAAAACTCCGAACGGCTCCATCGGCCAGTCATTGTTAAGTAGTAGATTAGTTATTGTCCCTACGTATCCCTACTTAATATTATTAAAATTAAGCGAAATTAACCTTGTCTGTCTGTCTGTTCTTCATGCCTAAGCCACTGATCAGAATTTGATGAAATTTTGCACAAAGATAGTTGAAGACCCGAGAAAGAATATAGAATACTTTTAATTCCAGAAATCCCACAGGAACGAAAATTATGTCATAATGTGCATAATCATTTGGCTCATAATAATGAGCCCTTCTAACACTGATTTCCACGCCGGCGACGCCACGAGCACAGCTAGTTTTTGACAAGAAAACCCTTGGTAGCGATCAATGGTAACTAGTACGTACATATCGTGACGTAGACTGACCATTCACGGTGTAGTCGGCGGGAGTTCATGGACTGGTCAGGAGCGTACGATCAAAGCAGGTTCGGCTATCCTGGATTACAAGTAGCACGATAATATCATAATAAAAAAAACCTATTCTGTTTTTTCTCTACCTTTAACTGTCAATAAAAATACGTGTGTTCTTTTTTATTGAGCACCCACTTTTAATATCTATATAGGAATATGAATTAATAGCATTTTATAATTCACTAGGTATCATCACGCCCTAGGCGTGAATAAAACGTTGAACAATTGATTCGTTTTGTAATAAAAATTAATTTTACAATACCACTGTACAGACCTAAGAAGTACGTTCGTTTCAAAAAAAATAGTCCTCTCGCTGTGATAAATTGAAAGCGGAAAATTAGTTTAGGAGAAAAGATTTGTTAGTTTGGAAAAATAAATCTCGTGGATGTTCAGCATTGAAACTAAATATTATAAAATATTTTACATTACATTAAAAACGGTACAGTTATGATTTTCAGTGAGATACAGATTAAATTAAATTGGTAAATTCGCTCTTACATATATTATTTTATACTACGTGTCAAAACTCACTGGGGTACCGAATAGAAAATACTCCAAATTTTATTTTCATATTATTTAACACATGATTTATTTCGTTAAAAAGTAATGTTTAATTAAGTTTTGTTCGGAGTGTAAGTAAGTAAGAAGCATTTACATTGATATTGCATTTACAATGATATATTTTTGGTTAATCAAAAAATAATACATAAAAGCGAACCTCCATAGTTCTTTTAACGAAAACCCTGTAATTATTCGAATTGGTTTCGGCTGCCAAGTTTGAAGTTAATTTTTATAGTCCAATCGAGATTTGAGGGTCGCTAGTTTCCAGGTCACAAGTAAAGTATGAAGTGGCGGTCGAAAAGTTTGGCTCCAAACTAAATTTGAAATTTTATTGCGAATAAAAGTTATTGAAAATTGCAAAACGTGACTGTCGATTGTGAGTTCCTGGATTCAAATCCCGGGTTGGGCACTGTCGAATTTTTTAAATTTAGATTTTGAACGTAAATGTAACTGGTTAAACGTGGTACTACACTATACTTCTCTACCCACTTCTACGGGCATTGCACGCGTGATGTTACGTGAGTGTGACAATTGAAATGATATATGAGATTACAGTTTTACCCTTGACAACCCTACACGAGCTCCGCATGAAATATTTTTCACAATTCTAAGTTAATTAATTACATCGTAAATTAATTCCACTGTCAGTGGTAGTGAAGTGTTGAAATGTGCGTGTGTGCACAAATAGTTACATGAAAGTAGTGTACAGAGATTAATTAATCTTGGCGTTAAATATGCAAGTGACAGCAAGAATTTGTAGAGGCACCGTTTCTAATTACGAAATATTGGTTATTAGAGTTTCGAGTGCATACAGTAATCGTGTGAATATGTTCGCAGACGAACCGGGATAGACGAAATTAGCCAGTTGAAGTGACGGTGAGTGGTGAGGCGAAGTAAAGAAGCGCAGCCCACTATCGGGGTAGAGGGTCGGGGTTTTTAAAAGTATCTCATGTTGCCATCTATTTAGATCTTACGACCGCAAGATAACACCTGGAATCACCTGGAGTTAATTGTGCAAGCAATGAGATGGTTGAGAGATATTAATGGAGGTCTATGTCCAACACTGGACTTACAAGGGTGATGGAAAGAATCATTTATGGACAATATTAATTTCGTTTGGAATGATGCGGTGTTTCTGTTAATTACTTAATCTATGTCCAACACATGTGCCATTTGCACTCGGATGCGATATTGGACCTATTTGTATGTACAGTAGTACGAGTAGGTACAATATGACTGTGCTTGCGAAATGAGTCGTATATGAGACCTTGAGCCCGTTATTTCCGTGCCACCTCTGCGCCTGTGTTCGCATTCCCTCCCTTCACGCTACAGATATTGCACGTTGTCATTTCCTACCAAAGTACTGGGCGTGTTTATTGGCTCAGATTAAAGAAGACAAACAGACGGCCAACTACTGTGTTGGTGTATATATTTTCATCTTATGTTTTTCAATACAGAGTAAGGAAGACGCACAGTTTGAAAATTGTTGTAGATATAAATGATCTTCCAGTGTATGGACTTGGTATTCTCACGAGCGTATCCATTGACGCTGTATCATTCAGGAAATTAGTTAAAGAAAAACGACGCGAAGAATTTGCATAGTAGAGTTCTTAATGTCTTCCAAGGCCTGTGATGTCTGCTAGAATTCTATCGGCCAGCGGAGTAGAATAACGCTTTACCCTTTTTCATACTAAGGCAATCGCCTGCACACCACGTGCAACAATAAAATGAAATTACATTGGTGATGCGGCTTAGGTGTTATTTTTTAAACACATATTGTAAATTATCAAAACATCATCTTTAGTTTTTGTAGAATTAAAAAAAAACGAATCATATCTGCTATTTTCTACATTAGATAGCTTTACCCTTATTTTACATGTATCGCAACGGTAGAGTTCAAAACTGTTTGAAAATTTGCGACTTGACGAAATATTCGCAACTTTTAACGATATTAAACTTGACTCTTTCCACATACTGGCGTCGTAACGAGTTATCGTCCAATTACAGACGCGCTCTCACAGTTTGCCGAAAGAGAAGCGAAGGGTAAAACATTCGATGACATGTATTTATTTGGTAATATTTGTCACACAAATAACATAACAGATTGTTATATATATAAAACATACGGGATTATGTCTAACACAATGTAAAGATAACACGTAGGAGCATTCTCCACCTTGAAGGAACCTGTTTAAATCCACCGCCTGTTACAGAACATCCCCCTGGGCGGTATGGCCATAATAGCCTCGGCGACAATAAAAAGAATAATATTATGTATATCATCATCATCGTCGTCATCATCATCACCCGATCTTAGTCCACTGCTGGACATAGGCCTCCCCCAAAAGGCGCCATTGCGCCCTTTCCTCCTATTATGAATATAAATGTAAGTATAACTTCGTACGTATGTAACGTATCGTAAAAGATCTATTCATAATCAATCAAGCCTTCCGACACGATAAATGGACGCCGTCTGAGCCCGCCGACTGATATACGTCCGGCTATTGTGCATTGTGTGGATACAAAGATTCTTTGCAAGACATTGTTATCATACACAAACGGTATTCGACGGATATAAGACGTATTAAGGACGCGCTCAAAACTAAATATTAATATTTTATTGAATTACGTTAACAAATTGAATTAATGATTATACGACGTTCGACATTCAGCCTTTTTTTCAAGCCCCATATATCTAGCCTGAAAGACTATGGCTTTCATGGCTTATGGCTGTGCTGGTGCACATTTTCACCTGATACACATTTTCAGTGTAAATATTCACACGATAATAATCTTTCGGTGAACATCGTACTGATGGCATGAGACGGGTCGAGTAACCTTTGTATTCGGTACGAGACTAACAAAATACCAAGAAGGCTTCAATATAACAAAAAATCGTATTCACTTTCCCTATATTTAACACAAATATGTAACAAATAAAAGTATATATTACAATATATTAAATGTTACAAATGCTTACTTTTCTAAATTTCCCGAGATATGAGTTCAAGCGCTGTTATCAGCGGGAGCACGGCCAACAACACAATTTTATTATCACCCGCTTCTCTCAGTACAGGGGATATGAGTGATATGGTTGAAAACATTCCTTTCTTAATTCTATCTTTTTGTTACTTTTTACATTCAGATAGTTCAAAGGTGTTAATTGACATTAAAAAAAAAATACTTATATATTGTACCTAGTATTTTGATAACATGATAAACAATTATCACACGCCTTAGAGAACAATGTTTTAGACCTCTAAGGTGTGCAGGTTTCTTCGCGGTATTTTCTTCACCGTTATAGCGAGAAATATTAAAACTCAAAACGTACATTTTTAAAGAGGTACGCGCGTGGATTAGAACCCGGGCTTCTGGAGTGAAAGGTCGAAGTTTAAACCACTAGACTATCACTGCTTGTTACATACATGTGTATCACATTACTTAGACTAGTGAATAATAGCATGGCATAGTGAATAATAGTACAGTATAGTGAAAATCTAGGACAATTCCACACACGACTCACATGAAAGCATAAGAAAGTTCGTATTATAACAGCCAGACGGCTGATAGACTACAATACATATAAATATATACTTGTATATATTTACCACACAAATATTTATTCCGGGTTGGAATCGAATCCACGACTTTAGTTACGGTCAGGTTCACTAACCACTGTATTCGCGGGAATATGTTTTGTCCCACTCTATATCACTTGGCGTGCACTACGCTCGAAAGAGACGAAGCGTACTACGAGATAAAATCGACTCGGCGAAACAAATAAAAGGAGTAGGTATGTATGTATTCTACTTCGCTTATTTCTCAGGAGTCGATATCCGAAAGTGAATTACACGTAGAATCAAAGTCCCGAAATAAACATTCAATTTCCTCTATATTGTGAGATATTGAGAGAAAATTGAAGATAAATGAAATAAGATAGGCTATTGGGACCTAAGACGAAGTGTTATAAATATTCTCACGCGTTGGGTGGTAAAATAAATTATGGTGAAATGAATTCTTTGGTGGTACATAAACATAACTAATGAAACGTAGGAGAGTACACTCTTTTGGCCACTAGTTACAGAATCACAGGTGTGACGTCACGTTTTATAAATGGTAACAGTGAATATATTAATTATCTGTTAGTGTAAGTGTAGTTTTTATAGGTTTGTAGATTTAGTATTAGTCTACTCTATCTGGCTGTGTACCTGTGTTGTTAAGTTTATAATAAATCCCCATACACTTCTGACTACTAGGAAGGTTGCTTACGGTTGTAAACGGCAATAGGCACCGTGCATTTCACACTGCAACACAAGTTGTACGCGCGGAGCCACACGCGTATAACAGTGTGCAGAGAGATGGAGATTAATTGCATGGAGTTGCAACTATACGGGTTAAACTCTCAAACAATATACCGCTACACTTTAAGCTAGCGGGCGGAATAAATTTTGTGAATTTCATACCATTTGTTACTAAGCTAGTGGGTTTACGAAAAAAATATTTGACATTTTATATGCACTTTGAAATATATTTTCTTATGCCGAGGAAGACCCAAGTGTCGAGCATTTTGATCGAGTAGGTCAGATACTGGCTGACAGCGAGTGGAAAGTTTTCGTCACTGGCCTGCTTATATCGTGAAAGTG
>DWEI01005657.1:0-10652 GCA_018245875.1 Mysoria ambigua | reverse complement strand
GTTTTAAGTTTAAATATCACTTGCTGTTACGGTGAAGGAAAACATCGTGAGGAAACCTTCATATCTTAGAGTACTAAAAAAAAAATTGTTCTCTAAGGTGTGTGAAGTCTGCCAACCCGCACTTGGCTAGCGTGGCGGACTACGGCCTTAACACTCTCATTTTGAGAGGAGACCCATGTTCCAGCAGTGGAACGATTAAGAGTTGATATCGAATATTTAGATAAAATACTCGGCAGTACAAACATCCCCGAAAATCCATTAGAATTCCGAAAGCCTACATTGCATTATCTCGTCACACTAGACGTATCATCACCAGTATGTTAATTACTTTTACTGTGTCCCGTTTGATCGCAACGCGAAAAACAAACTTCGCAACTCGAAGTTCCAATTGGCGCATCCACACGCACGGAGTATCCACCTTCCATTTGAATAACAGAAAGTAAAAGGCCGAGAATAAATTACCCTCATAACTAATTCCGCTTGGAGTCAAAAGCATGCAAATACGTAGGTATGTAACGTTCGATAATAGAACACAACTATTATAATTCACTGTATTTTGTGAGTGTAAAATCTGTTTTAACTCCTGTCTAGTATTGCGGGCATTATGTCCTTAGGGGAGGCCTATGTCCAGCAGTGGATTGCAATAGACTGATGATGATGATAGTTGTTCATAGATAAAAACATTTTTAACATCAGGTTCCTTGCAAGGTAGGTAGAGGTTACCGACTGACAAATATCTGTATCGCAGACCTGTCATGATTGGTCTACTTTCAGAGGAGAGTGCTGAATTGTTATCTTCGTCTAAACGCTGAAGAGAGTGCTTCATATGTATATAATGATACCAGAAGCCTGAAAAGCCAAGTAGGGAGAAAGAATCGTGAAAATAAATCTACATAGGCTTGTAAGGAAACGGAAATTATCGGCTACGACCTACAGTTTAACTGATTAAATCGAATTATTTCCTCATATAATCTGTATTCTCCTACCTACAGTTTAACTGATTAAATCGAATTATTTCCTCATATAATCTGTATTGTCCTACCTACAGTTTAACTGATTAAATTTAATTATTTCCTCATATAATATGTATTGTCCTACCTACAGTTTAACTGATTAAATCTATTTATTTCGTCATATAATCTGCATTGTCCTTTGTAAAGCATTTTCACGTCAATTAATCCCCAATTACGCACTTTCACTTCGGAGTAAATTAGAATGGGACCGTTCACCCTCGGATTAGCAAGGGTACCGACGAAATGAATGCATTTAGCATGCAATTACATTACAAAGGCGAGGCCACTTTTTCAAATGTATCTAATGAAGAGGAATAATTTATGTGGCTTTGTTCTTCCGTCTCAGGAAACAGTTGAATCGAGTGTAGTGAGAGTTTATGTATAACTATATAACATCACGCCTGTAATACTCTAAGAGGTAGGCAGAGGAGTCTAGTACACTCCTACGTTTCACCAGTTACGTTTTCGTCCCGCCATGGAATGGAGGTGAGCCTGTTCCTATAAACTGGGCAATAATGTAGATCTCGAAATACTAGTACTAATTTTAATTAAAAATTAACGTAACTCCACACCTGCAATTCGCGAAGAGGTAGGCAGAGGATTGCAGAACACTCCCACGTTTCACCAGTTAGGTTTACGTCCCACTATGGAATATGTGGTGAGCCTATTGCTATACACCGAGCACATACCCAGACTCCGAACCATTACTAGAAAACCTAAATTTGGAAAATTTAGTAAATTTAGTAAAATTTAGTAAAAGTATACTTAGAAATGTATCCAATGTACTCAATCCGAGAATCGAACCCATGACCTCTCGAACAGCAAGCCCCTTTGCTACCACTCGCTAAATAAGGCGACTTATGTATGTATTTTGTAATATTGTAAATATATATTAATAAAATTTTGAATTATTTTATTTAGAAATAGACTTATATTTGACTAGTATGAAAGTGACATGCGGGCTAGGATGCAGTACGCTTGCTTAAAAAGTACCTATTAACTCTTGCTTGAATAATCGCAGGTTGTACGGTTCGGATACACACATGTCGGCAGTGAATCCTACTGTTCTTCGGTCAATACCACCAGCGATAATACCAGCTACAAATTGTTACGTAAATTGTTTTCATTACTGATGGGATACATATCAATCGACCAATAAAGGGCCTTTGCTCGTTCCTGTTCACGTAATATTTGTAAATATGAATAGTACCAAAGATTCTTAACTTGTATAATCAGAATGTCAGTTTTGATCTCATTAAGGCGGTCGCAGGGTTTTTAAATGATACTCAAAAGAGTATTACTTTAAATGTCATGCAGTATAAATTTTATCGGCTATTTCGTCGCCACTTTGCTTCCCGTATTATAGTGTAGAAAATTTCTAGTTCAGTTCTAACAACTAACGACACGGTTTGAAAAGTCTTCCTAGAGGAACAGTAGTTATATATCTAAATGTTGGTATTATCTTATTTCTAAAACTATCAAAACTTGACCGAAAAATTGACCGAATATGTACTATTTTTTATGCAGTAGATACTATGTACTGCATAAAAAAGCGACACGTAGATTGGCAGTATAGCAAGCACCGCTTGATATCACGTCGGGTATCGGCTCGTTAAAGCGGTATCGGGGCGTACGATGTGCAAGGGCCCTAACGACGCAGAGCGAGCGAACGGCGCCGCGCGGTTGCGATATTAAAATTGATTTCACAGCGCTTTATTGCTGCAATTTTAACCGTTCATTGTCCGCTTCGTCGCGGGACCGTGGCCGGCTGTTTTGCGAGCGGTTCGGTTTCAGCGCTCGTCTTGATTGGATCCTTTCAGTGACAAATTACCAGTTTATTAAATTCAAATGCACATTTTATTTTAAGATCACATTTAATATCGAAACCGACAATTTTTCCATTTGTTTTTACCTGACATCACACCTGTTATCCCCATATTGTTGGAGGCGTGATGAAACGTGTTTTAAGTTGGTAATTTGAGGACATTATAAAAGATAAGTGTCTATGTATGTTTAGTAAATATATATCAAAATAATAATATCAGAGTATGCTACTATGTTAAAGTGTGAGCCGAATTTATGGAAATGTGACTCGAAACAATATCTCAATGCAAAAAATATATCCAAGAACAATATTAAATTGGTTTTTGATACACATTGCACACTGAAAATGTAGGAACGAGAAATTACTTCATGTTGCGCGTAAAGAATATTGTATAGGAAATGAAGACGACTTACGTTTGATTCTTATAGATATCAGGTTCAGAAATTGATCGTGGATTAAGGACTCGTCAAATGAACAGCGACTTTATAGAAGCGGTTGCAAAAAAACACATAACATGAGATTTTAAAATTAGAACACGAATGAAATTATTACTTGTTCACATTCCTTGTACCTGGAGGTTGCCTGGAAGAAATCGCTCTGATAGCGATAAGGTCGCCTTTTGTATGCTTCAAAGTTAATTATTATTATGTTCCAATGTATAATTTCCTATTGGTGTACAAATAAAGAGAATAAATAAATAAATAAATAAATTGCATCATATTAATTAGGAGTGTCTTTTTACTGTTATGTAACGGTATGATATTATATTTAATGGTGAGGAAAGTAAACTTACTATGACATGAGAAGTCAAAATTAGTATCAGCTATTGATGTATGATTTTAAAGATCTTAAGTCCGAAATAGTTCTGCGTGATATCGAATATAAAGCAGACACTGAGGGTATCGTATACTAGACGCTTCAAAAAGTATGAAGCTATCTGCGATACAATACTTAGCGTTCAAATAGTCAAAGAATAAAATAAAGTATTACGATAAACCTACTTTAGTTTTATCATACAAATGACATTTAATTAAAAAATGAATTCCTTTATTTCCTTTTAACAGTCAAAAATTTTAACTCCTATTTTTCATTTCTGACACAAATGATCAGCCATTTGTATCATAACGCCTCAACGACGAGGATAAAATCAACTCAATTTATTTAAACATCGGTAACATATTTACGAAGGTAAAAATAAATAAGTATTACATTAAAATCTTTTTTTACACGCTCCATCTGCTGCCATTCGAACCATTGGTTTATAGCGTCAAAGCCTTGCATTGTGATTGTTCCCGGAAATAAAATATAAATAAATCGCGTGTCAAGCTTTGAATATATCCGATATCGTTTCTACGAATTTCCAAGGCAATTTGTATACGTACATTCGCTACGTAGATTTATTGTAAAAATATTTGCTCTAGACAAAATTGTCCTGGGAACTTTGTTTTCCAGATTTTCATAACGAAATATTTATTTGTTGGTTCAGTTCAAATTATTTCGGTATATTTCATTTGAATTTTCTCGTCCTTCAGATTTCAATAAAATTTTTGTCGTGTGATTAACTCGTGAAACGATGAGCATATTAAGACACAAATGTATATAATAATTAATATAGGAATTTTAGTGAGGTTTAGTAATTCTTATTGCAATTGTGTTGAGTATATATTATAACTCTGAGACACCGCACCTACAGCGTAAGAACGATAAAATCAATTCTCATATATCACACGTCCACAATAACGTTTCCAACAATAAAGATTAGGATAAAATATAACAAAATATTTCACGAAACTCCTCGACGGGACGATTTTTTGCGCAAAAAACTGAAACTACCATTTCTCTGTTTGTCAAACACATATTTGATTTATAACCTAACTTGCTGAAATGTAACGACACCCTTGAGACGGTACAAGGACCATCAGAACTTAGATAGCCCGATGTTAAAACAGAGCGTTTATACTGAAGAATTTTTATCGGAACGAGAACCAATGTACAATCTAAATTCGCGTTGTTTTGTAGATAACATTACGGTCAATATGCAATGTTGTAGATCATTGGATGTTTCAACACTCGGTAAGCTAGGTAGCAACTACCACTTACAATAGAAATGTTATTTTACATTACATAAATCGACTTTTAATTCGAATCACTTTTGCAAAAGTCATTTTATAAGAAAGAAAATCTTTGTAACTTTACCAACATTGGAATTGTTATCTTCGTAAGCATCGTCATCCCTATGACTGGATCTATTCCTAAAGAAACAGGTTCTCTAGATATTGATGACTTGGTTCTTTGTCGACAGAGCATTGGACGCTTTTGTGGTAGCGCCATAAATATTACAGTTCCTTTTTATACATTGTATGTGGCTTTTAGGTCGGACATTGAAAGGAAAGGATTCCGACGAACCGGTTTATCAAACTTTGTCCAATTGTGGCGATCTGTCTGATAGGTTACATCTTTCACTCAGTATTATATTTTTACCGTTTCTCTCCATAAATGAAACATAGATTAGTACGTATCTACCTGGTGCACTGTTAAGTTGTAAAGAGGTAAGAGCAGAAGTCAAGTGACTTTTTTCGCATTCCAATACGTCATTATCAAGTATGGATAGAATTCAGGTGGTACCACTGAAGAATAATTTATACTACCGAAGTTGTAATGTGTTTGCATGCACTATACTACATATATTATTCTAATTGCTACACACATGTATAATTACCAAAGGAATGTATAAAGATCAAAGTTCACCTATCTCGGTTCTCGGCTACTTTTGATTTTAGCGTTGTGTTAGAAGTATTTGAGCCTGTATTTTAGAGAACCTCATTTGTCTCAAAGGCATGTTGATCTGGCCGTAACGTCCTTCGTAACGATCAACTACAAATGACTTATATTTGTATGTGTTGTGCGGAGAGGGTTTTAGACTAAATGTGGTCCTGATTTGCATTAGTAAAACAGTTTTTGCAGCAATGATACCGAACAAAACAAAAGGAAGTTGTGTTTATGAATATCGGTCGTTTTTAATAAGTATTTTTTATCTCTTTACAAACATCATTCAGTTATAGACATACATCTTTTCATTAAACTTTTCTTCTGATAGAAATCGATGATATCTAAATATAAGAGACTATATTTTCATAAAAGTGAAATCATAATCAGTTTTACGCGTATATGGTTCATTACAAAAGTGTGTAATGAATGAATTACTTAAATGAAAAGTTTTCAACTTCAACTGCCAATGAACTTTCATCATTATAATTTTCTTCTCCAATAAAACTCCGTTGCGATTACCTTTCAATAAAAATATATATAAAAAAAACTTGAACGGATGGAGGTAAAGGGCATTTCGTGGAAAAAAAAATAAAGGCAAATCCCTCGGACACACACTAAGGGCGAGTAATGAACGAGCTAGCTACCGCCCTATTATTTTATCCCCGTTTACTCTTATTTTTTTATCCCGGACCTTTAAATTGGGTACAAGTGAGAAACGAGTGGTTCAAGCACTTTTATATAATATTCTGTTATTTTCTCCTCTCAATTACTAATACTGAGATTTAGTCCTTGACCCTGTACTTCATGGAATACGGTATTTTATTGTACGAATACTTATGTCGATTCACTGTAAAACGTTACCGTAATTTTTTTGTGGAAGGAAATTAAAAAATATATTATATATGCCGAGTGGACACCATAGGATGGCAGTGACTGAGCTTGCAGCTAATGCCTATCTGTACTACTTTGTAGTTACGAGCTGGATATTACGCATTAAAGGAATATGACACTAATAATCCTTCAAATTTTGTAGTTAACGTAACTTCACGCCTGACATCCCCGAAGAGGTGGGCAGAGGAATGCCGAACACTCCCACGGTTCACCGGTTACGTTTACGTCCCACTATGGAATAGGTGGCGAGCTTATTGCCATGCTTCGGGCACATATCCAGACTCCGCACCATTACTAGAAAGCCCAAATGAGAAAATTTTTGTAGTCTTCGGAAATCGAACCCGGGACCTCCTGATCGGCAGTCGCAATTACAACCAACATTACCAACGAGGCAGGCAGTTTATATTTAACATTCTAATTAAACAGGATTTGTTGACATAAAGTGAAACACAATTCGTTTAATTTCTTTGCTTTCAATACACTTATTTATAAACATACCGTAATGATATCAAGTTTTTTTTTATAATATGGAAGTAGAGGACCGGCAACCAGTCCACCTGATGGTAAGTGGCTACTGCCGCCCATGGACATCTGTGATCAACCGCACATAAGTCGACCACAGGGGTAACCCTGAGGACTAAGCTGGAATGCCTCGAAAAAGTATGTCTCAAATAAATAAATTAAAACGAAAAATAGTGATAACTGAGTACGTACAATTATGTTTTGTCTAGTAGAACTGCATTTCGCTTTTGACTTGATTCGTACAGGACCGGCTCCCGGCGCGTGCGTACTTTCACCTCATCACAAGTAATTCATGTTCCTAATCGGGTTCATCACGTCATCCTCGCTTCCGGCTACGTGTGATTCAATTCGCAGAAATATATGAAATACGGTGTGAGATTGTATGAGATTCATATGTGGAAATACATAATAAAGAATTGAGATTTTTGCCGAGATGAAAAATTTAACGTTCTCTTAAATTCTGGTGATAGTGCTGAAAAATTGTCGTGGATAGTACGGGGTCTCGCGGAGAAAATTAGGCTTCAGTTCGACGGTGTAATATATTCGTGTCATCTCTTATTTATATTACAAAACACATGGAATAAAATCGTAAATCACGCCTGTAATCCCCGAAGAGGTTTACAGAGGAGTGTCGTACACTCCCACGTTTCACCAGTTACGTTATACATAATGGAATGGGAAGTGTCCAATTGCAATACATGTGATTTCGAGCCACTATTAGAAATTCCAATTATAGAAGTCCACTAGTACTCGACCTGGTATTCGAATCTAGCGCTTGAACATCGGCAGTCTTCCAACTACTCAACCGACGAGATGAATTAAAATAAGGTTTCGTATAGTTAGATGTGATTTGATCCTTTACATACCGCATCATCACAATCAAAATACAATTTTCACGTACCAGCTTTTTAATAACACGTAATATTAATCTCGCTATTACTCGAATAAAGGGGCAATATGGCGGCAAGCTCGACGGGCTCGTTTGAAGTGCTTGTGGACTTAGAGGTTTGGCTACAGGCAGCCATTAATTATTCCGAAGCTCAGTCTAACCACCGCCTTAGTTTAACTTTTAACAGCTGAGTGCTTTGTTTCGGTTCGAAGGGTGAAAATGACCTGCAACTTGAGGTGCGTACAGTGTTACGTATTAATATATTGTGACTTATTACATTGTATTGTAATAAGTCACAATATATTAATAAGATAATACAATATATTAATACATAATAAATATGAACGAAAAATAAAGAGATTGATAGTTACATGAAGCTATGGATAGTTAGCAAGCGTTTGATAGCTAATTGAGTGTAATAAAATTACAGTACAAATTAATTTATGACGCATAGATAACAAGTTTAGAGTTCTTTGTGAATTTTGCAAATTCCAAATTCCAAATTATTTTACACGAATATTCGATTAGTACATAGTTTTCGCGTTTGGGATTCGTATAGCGAATTAACTCTCACGGCTCGCAATGAAAATTTACATTACTTTGTTTTCGATTGCATAACAACAGTATGCTGTTTAGAGTGTAACTGAGCTATGTGTGCCGAGAATGTAGCGAGCTTGTGGTCTTAGTGGTTCCGGAGCTAACCATTAATTAATACCAAGCGAAGCACCTTAATTAGCGTCCGCGTTCGTGTTTAACTTACGATGGTCTCAGTTTCGATGTCCCTGCAACCGATCTAGTATTAACTATGGAAACGTTAATCAGAACAACGGCGGTACATTCAAGAATGTTAATATTTTATAAATCATTGAGAGTTCAACACCATCAATATTTATTTATTTATTTACATTAAAAAAAATATACTTCTTTTGGTTCGATAAAGAAATATGTTGTTGTATTTTTTTAGTTTGGTCTTGATTTCATTTTTTGTTTGCTCTGATCTGTTTGTTGTCTTACTTTCTTTCAAATAATGGATATTGTGATACAAATTCCGTTTTTATACTTATCTACCACACCTACCGTCCGCAAACTAACGAAAGGCTATGTACAGCAAGGAAGGTAAAACTGCTTGTTAGTCGAAGTAGATTGATAGAAAATGGCTCATGAATTATCCGTACCACGAGATTCTCGTAATAATTACCCCCTTGAAATTCAACATCAACACTAATACTTGAACTATCCGAAGAGAACTGTTTGCAAAGGGAACGTTTATTAATAAAGTATTTACTGAAGAAACGCTTATTAAAGCAGACGATGCTGAAACATTCAAAGCAGTTGCGAATTACTTAAGTATTGCAAATGGAATACGTTTTTGATATCCGGCAAAAGCTTGGAGAAATTAATCGCTCCAACCGGAAGTAATATTTCTTCTCGCAGAAGAATCATGTAACTTTTTTTGTTATTCAATTTTTATGTTGATTATCAAAGTCTAATTTTTGATGGTAAAGTTATTTCGGTGTTGCTTTTGTTAAATTAGGGTTATAATTATTGTACTATACAGATTAGTTTAGGCCTTAATCGATTACAGGTTGTTGCTTATCTTCATATATTTTTTGTTTTGTAATTCAAGTTATAAAAACCTACTTTAGGCTCTACACTTAATATTCATTATGAGAGCGAATACTTTAACTAAATTTATAATTTCTGCTTCTATTGATAATTATAATACGTTTGATATTTATTTGGGCAGCGTTGAAAACATATTGTTAAAATATACATTTTAAACTTGGTTCAAAAACAAATAGTTTCTGACATATTATCATCAACTGTCAAAAATGTCTTCAAATTGACAAAAAACAAGCGACCTGTACCCGCTGGTATGATATTTACGATCGTTTGAACACAGCTTTTGAAACTGTAATATCTCAGGGAGGAGTAAGAAGATACCGTTCTGTGGAAGCGATAAAACACTTGCGAGTTCGGGAAGCGTTTAAGTTTTTGAATAGAACCGCTTTTCATTTTAAATATCATACTTTGAAGCCTACATTTTTGTTATTGGTGTTATTGACCAATAACCAAACCTGATGGAATTAGATATTACGATTTCTTTCCCTCTTACAGTGAATTTAATTCGATGATTTCAATACGCTTGCCGAAAATCTTAAATTATCTGAATTTATATTCATAGGTAGCAATCATAAAAGCAATTTCATATTAAGTTTGTTCTTAGAATGACATCAAATAAATAAATTAAAACAAAAAATAATGATCACTGAGTACGCACAATTAAATTTTCTCTAGTAGAACTGCTTTTTCGCTTTTGAGTCTTTGCGTATGTACGTCTATTTCATTAGGATCTTACAGAAAATTGTCATGTGTATTTTTTATTATAAATTACACTACATCTTATATTACAAGTATCCCAATTTGATTGGGTAGTCATTAAAAAAAGAAAAACAACCACACCATCACAATGCAACGACGTAGAATAAATAACATTGGTCAATATAAAATAAATTATGACGTCCAATTTAAATTGAATTATCCCAAAAAAAATGTAATCCTCGAAGAGGTAGGCAGAGGAATGCAGAACATTTACACGTTTCACCAGTTACGTGTACGCCTATTGCCTTACATCGGGCACATATCCAGACTCCAAACTACCATTAAAAATGTAAATGAGAAAAATTTTACAGTACCTATCCGACCCGGGAATCTTAAACGGGACCTCCCGGTCGGCAGTCGC
>DWEI01005656.1:0-10652 GCA_018245875.1 Mysoria ambigua | reverse complement strand
TATTTATTGTATTGTATAAAGTTTATTTATTGTATTGTATATTCTTCAGGGATTTACAGTGTGGTGTTATTTTTTTCCACAAGCACTTTAAAATAATGATATTATTTTAAAGTGCTTATGGAAATTAAATTCTTTAGAGAAATAAAGTCTGAAACCAAACCAAATTACAATTCAGGAGAGGACTTTGTGTTAAAAAAAAAATAGAATGGGTAACTGGGCACAGGAAACAATGATGCAGGTTAAAAAAATTTAAACTTGGACCTTCATCCTTTAAAAAAACATATAAGTTAAATATATTAGAAGTGTGCTACTGGTGTGGCTTATGTCATGCTGGAGAAGGAAATAGGCTAACCATAATGATGTATACACAATTTGTTAATTAAAATGACCGAATTTCTTTTATTATTTCAGACATAATAGAGATATGGCTCAATAGATTTTAGATCTCCTATAAGTAAAAAGTAGAACAATGGTAGTTAACAAAAGTAATAAAAAAAATCACCTCAACCAGAATTATATTATCATTTCAAAATATGTAAAGATAAACAGACATACATCCAAAGAGACAAACAAATACCAACATCCTAATGATTTGCTTGATTCTATCAAAAATATTCTGATAAAGTAATGTAATAAATAGTATTCGTATAAACGACCACATCAAATTATGGCAAACTATGTTATGAATGTACACACTTATCGATTAATACTGTTTTCTATGAGGCTAATTGTAACAGAGTCCTGCTAGCTGTAGTTAAACTTCTTTCGCCCCTACTGCTCCCATCAAATTCAACATGTATACTTCTCTATACTTTGAATTTTGTTACTGAAGAAAATATGATTAAAACACTTCTAGAAGAGAGATAATAATGAATTCCAGCTCAATCCAATAAGAATTGTATACAGGTTAATACTAAAATGTACCCAATGCTCTAATTTAGAAACACGGCTCATAGTATGAGCATCAAACAATACTTAAAGTGGGAGGTCAATAGAAAAATAAGTGATACTGGGATAGTATATTAACACCTTTTTCTCCTTCTGGACACACTATGAGCTTTAATATGTACCATATATATTGTACATGTAAGTTAAACGTAAATAACGTGACATCAGTGGTATAATACAAATGGGTAAGGAGAGAAGTGGAGTACTCCCACAATTCATCAATTATATGTCCCAAAGAATAGGGGGTGTGTCGGTTACCTTATTGAAATAAAAAAAGTACTTTACTTACTTGAAGACATTCTGCAATTTTTCCATTATCAACGTTTTTATGTATGTCGAAGAACGTGAAACGACGCCACTGTGTAAAAACAACAGATTTAGATATTTAAAATATTAATAACCAATTAAAAAATATCGCTGTATACGAAGCGAACGAAACAATTGAAAATAATAAATTCAAATATAATTACAAAAAACGTAAGTACAATAATATAAAATATTATATTACACCTTTCGAGTACACATAGTCACACAACTATTGGGGACTGATTATTGTAATCAATGTCATTACCTCTAAAAATGCCATTATTATAATGTTAATGAACACTAATCATTATGTGTGGAGAAATTATCAACATTTAGTTATTTTCCTCCTTTTAAAATTGCAGTGGTATATAAATTACATACAAACATGACTCAAATGAAAGTGCCAAATTATTACAGCTGTCAGTTGTCAAAAATGACAACCGAGAAAATATGTAAAGAAAATGGAACTCAATAAGCCATTGAGAATTGATCGAAATAATTTCTTAATATAAGTACAACTTAATAGCTACCCTAGTAACCTCTCCGTAATAATATTTTATTAAAGGTAATCCTCGAAGACAGACAGACATTAATAGACTGGTCAAGAGTACATTTCAATTAGGGTAAATTTTCACGTATATTAAGTAAAGTGAGGGTACCAACCATTGAATTGGCAATAGGAAAAATATATTCAGAGACTCGACATAAATATTTTCTACATTCATACTTTTGGGAGGGTATCGCTGATATTAACAAAGTGACATTTATGTATTTTCTGTTTAATGCTGTGATCAAAGGGGAATGTAATTCCAAATGACTTTTTGTATTATAGAACTTTGGAAATGAAGTTTTTTTTTGTGGATTGACTTTTAGTTTTCCATACTTTTAGAACCTGTGTTACAGAAGACTCAAAAGTGGGTCGAAGTGATTTGTTTGAACACTGCAATATGCATCTATATTCGAGAATTTGTCTATCATAATCTACTCATAATAACTGCACAGTTGTACTATGCGTGCAATCTTGAAGTGTTTCAAAACTTCGGTGGATAGAATTATGGATAGCGCGAATCAGTTATAACTCGGGCAATAAGTATTTGTAATTAAAAGAGTTTTATTATATTTCTTTATTTGATTCAACCATTTCTACCACTTCAAAATTACGAAAATCGACCTGAATGAATGTATATAGACGTTGTAATTCAGTCTTTACAACCCTGTAGCCAAGGCTTGCTAGACCGTCGATCAAATGAATAGGGGTTGTTGCGTGTGAAGTGTCACTATCGTGCCTGTAAAAACAATGACATAATAATTACCTTTTAATAAATTAACAAAAATATTTCTTGTTGCATTTTCGGCTTCTGATGTATTTTAAAGTTGGTCAAAAATGATATAATAAGGTTGAGATTTACTTTCTTTTTCTTAGATTAAAATCTTAATTAGATATAAAGAAACCTGGTAGAATAAATATTTGAAAAAATACGCGTGTATTTTCCAATAGTATGTGCTCTTGTTTCTATTGTATAATTCCCTGCTTTTAATCTGAAATTACAATAAGAACTTATTTGAGAGTTATAACTATATATATATATAGATAGGAAAACTATCTTCAACAATAACTATGGCTCTAAAGAATGATATGTCAACCTTCATTTTGAAATATCCGAATTTAATTACCAAGTACTTGGGTAAAAAGTGTTTTACCTCTTATACATATTTAAATAATCGCCATCGCTGTGCCAATCGAGGTTAGAAAATCCATTTATCTTTTTAAAAAGCGAAGGAGTCATAGCCACGGCGCCACCAAATCTTAAAATGTAATAAAATGTTGTTTAAATATACGTGTATGTGTATTATGTACGCTGATATCTTTGTAATATCTTCTTTCTTTTTCATAATCATCCATTTAAAAATTTAAAGATTTCTATATTCAATATTGTAGGTAGGTGTACAATAAAGTATGAATAAATGAATGCTTAATAATATATCTACTTATGTACATATCCGTAACACTAATAAAAATGACTAGATTTACTAGATTACTGTTTGCATCGAACGTCTCTCCATTAATTCAGTTTGAATTCTCTCAGGTGTGATTTATTTTGTAACTTTCTTTTATGACTGCCTCCCTGATCGTGTTGGTCGCATGCGCGACTACGATCATGAGGTCCTGCGTTCAAATTCCGGATGAGGCACTGTCGCATTTTTCTAACTTAGACTTTTTATTTGTGCCTCGGACTCATGATATGTACCTTATGTATGGCCACTTAACCTACTACATAGTAGGACTTGAACGTAATTTGTGACACTTGGGTGTGTAAATACTACACACCTCTGCCTATTTCTTCGGGGGATTATAAGCGAGTTTTTACGTTAGTGACAGACAATTTTATATCATGTTTCTAGTCGCATACGTCTTTTGGTTCCCAGGTTCCACCAGCAACCGTCTCGCTCTGCCACCACAGCGGTACAGGTTACGAGTGTCCGTCGGTATCAGGTCGGCGTCGTGGAACACCAGACAGTCCCAGCCGCGCTCCCTCGTCCGCTGCGCTTCCATGAACCCGCAGTTCAGTAGTTTACCCCTAGCGTACGGCTCCGCTGGGTTGACTTGTCAAACATTGAAAATATTATTAAAATTACAAACAAACCCACAACTTTCGTGAATGTTAAAAAAAAACGAAATGACCATAACAACTAAGCGACTACGCAGAAATAAACTCCAATACATTTTTGAGAACTAACAGATGTTTAGACTGATTTTTCGGAGTATTCTTTATAAAATCTATATATATATATAATCAAACTACGCAATCAAAATAATATTGCAGGTTACATACGTTGCTGTAACTAATACGCCTGTTTTGGGGTGAGGCCGTACAGTGTGGATTTGTTTTGGGCGTTAATTTATCGTAGGGTTGCCAAACTCGATTTATTTTAAGACACAATCTTATAAACTGTGCTGCTTATAAACTATCCAGGACATCTAATACACTATAAAAACCGGCACATGTCCTGAGAACCCAAGATGATTAGCCACTCTAACTGAGCATAATCACTATGCACTGCGAATTATGTATAATACTTTTATAAAAACAATAGCTTTTAGTCACAAGAATAGAGTAAATTCTATAAGCGAAATGTATAATTAACAACTTACCTTGTACAACGACAAATATACGATATTCTGATAGCTGCTTCATTAGAAATGGATGGATATAATATAAAAAGGTTCCGATGCAATTCTTCCAAGCCCTGTGTAAGAGAATACTTGTGTTATAAACGTATTTCAAACTCAAAAAGCGTCAAGTTTAATGCCTAACTTATCAATGACGTATATTTACTTTAAGAAGGTATATCATATCTAGATACATATATCTGAGACTCTGGATCTATGTAATATAATTTAAAAAAAAAACGAAATAAAATACATAAATTATAATCGAATTGACTGCCTCGTTGATTGAGTGGTTGCAATTGTGATCGCTGACTGAGACGTTCCTGAATGTTTAAATGCGAGCTATATTGGATTTTGTAATTTAGATTATATAGAAGAAATTTCTCGTAGTGCCACAGATTTTGGTCCGGTGTATGGCAGTGAGATCACCACCAATTCTGTAGCGGGACATAAACGCAAACTGAAACTTGATTGAAACTGAATTAAATAAGTTATAACCTGTTTACTCTTTTCATTGGAATTATAATGGCAACACTCTGTCGTGGAATGCAACGCGCGGGCTTGAAATAGCCTCCTGGACTTAGATAGTCCAACAAGGCTTCTATATAATTCAAGTCTGTGGTAGACCGCTGAAATTTTACAGGACCTGCAGAAACCTATTATATTCAGTAAAACAAATACTTTTTTAAGCATTTCCTTAAAAAATAGTATAAAAGTTCGAGACCAATGTCATTGATTGCTGTAGGCATAAATTCCTAAGTGCTAGCTTATTTCTGAATAAAAAAGTAAATTACGGTTATAAATGATTTAATTCTGATTATATATTAGGTACTCTGTTTTTGAGTATTTCTTTTAGACTAGAAACATATTAAATAAAATTGTCAAACATTGTTTTACTAATACCTAATTGATATTGTACAATGATACCGTTGACCTGTGATAGGCAATGAAAATCATTAAATTCAGGTCACCAGGACTTCAATTACTATAGTTGTATTTTTATTATGAGACTGCGACTTCTGATTATACAAATTTAACACAAACTTTTAATGCAAACAAATAATTCTATTAAGTAGATCAAATTGTCACAAATACCTAGCCCTCGTGGAAGTTTAGGGCAAAACTTTAGTACATTATTATGTACACTATCATTTGTATCGTAAATCAATTGGTTTTCAGGGCCGTCATCATCGTCGTCAGAGTCGTTAACGGATAATGCATTTTGACAATCCGTTAAATTTCTACCGCACGCCAACATAGTTTTAAGCATATGCCATTTTTTATCTGTCGCCTCTTGATTGTACATGCTTAGTAATCTGCAGAATAATTTTTTTAACAACGTATGTTTAGAAGAAAAATGTTTAAGTACATATTTAAACTACAATCAGTTATACCTTACCTGTCCTCTTCTCTTACTTCCTTAATTCTTACAGGTTTTGTGTTATAAAGAATGTAATAAATATAGAAGTTTGCTGCATTGAACAAAGCGGCAAATGTCAGGAAAATTAAAAGCAAACGGAAAGTTTTAGAATTCATAACTTAATGCCATATGTATTTCATAACTAAGTAACGTTTCAGTAAGTATTTGCGAATTTTATACAAAAGGTAAAATTTTATACATATGCGTAGGAATTAAATTTCTCTTTGACATCAGAATGACAACATAATGTTAACAACATACTTGTACATAGGGCTATTGTCTATGGTTATAATATCTGAATAAATTGTTTATTTGGTGGGTAAAAGAATTTAATCATGGTAAACTTATGTATGATTAAAATAAAGTGCTCTTTTACGAATATGTTATATAACATGGCTATATTAAACATTCAGAACGATTTTTTTTATCGATCGATGGAAGTGAAATAAAATTTAAGTACCCACATGTATTTATAGTAAATTAAAATAAAAAAAATAAGGAATGACAATTTCAAATGTCGTTTTGGAAGAAACGTGTGTATATGTTTGTATAATATTTTTTTACTAAATTTATATTGAAAGATGCCGAAATATTATAGGTTTAGGGCTACGAGTCCAACACGGAGACCTAGGAGAAGTAAGGAGAAGGAAAGGGACGTGGAAATAGAAAAGTAAGTTTCATATTGCATCATTACAATTCAAATAGTTGTTCCGAGTTTTTCATTTTAAATAAAATAACGTCATACGCATGCAGATGTACCATCAGGTTATAAGTGATGACCATCGCTTAGAAACCCGGAATAGCAATTAAGTTCGAAAATGAATAGATGATACTCCACGTTGCTTTTTATGAACAGAATTCCATAGAAGATAGTAATTTTTCTGAGGATGCTTATTAATTTATGTCGATGGTACGCTGCATGACATTTGAACATTATAATTTCATTGAAAGTATTGAACATCTGAAAATATTGAAAAATATTTGTTACGTAAGTTCTATGTTTTAAATCGCATTAGACATCGGTACAAAATGCTAAAAATATGTGACCAATACAATAAAATTATTTCTTTATACAGGACAAATTCGAATATCGAAAGGAATTGGCTGGATTTGACTCTAGCCTGTGCATCGGCGCCCTCTTGGTACCTACGACGGACGTCGTGGCGGGAAACTCCGCCATTAATAGGCCTTCCGCGCCAACTGGTCGCAGGGCTGCGTGCATCCTTACAACTCAACAACCGTCCTATTATCCTTGTCAAAATGCCTCCAACTCTATGCCTTTGTCAAGGCTGTCAAGAATCTATGCGTCAATTACCAAATTAATCGTCAGTGGTAATAAATTTGCACTTTTTAATTTAGTGGGCCTGACATTGACGAGTGTTTAAGAAGCATAAATTTTTATATTAGTGACGTTTTGCATGTTGTTGAGGGGGATAAGTAATATTGGCCAAAGATTTCTGTTTATGTTGAACCAAATAAAAAATTTCTAAAACTAATATTTGATGAGTTCTTTTAGTATTGTAGTCTTAATTGCATTTTATACTTTTAAACAGGATGAAGTAGGTACATGTTAACAGTCATGCTTATACTTCCTCTGTATATGTTTTTAATGTCAATATTCGTTATTTTTATTATTGTATATCATTGAAAGCCTGATTAGTCCAGTAGTTGCAAGTGCAACTGACGATCAAGAGATCTTCGGTTTAATTACCGGGTTGGGTATATTTGGTTTTGTGTAATTTTGATTTTTGGTTTCATTTGTGGTATTTCGTATTTCTATAAGTAAGTCGGAGTCTGGCAATAGACCACCTATTTCATAGTAGGACGTATACCTCACTGGTGAAACGTGGTAAGTGTGTTATATTCCTCCGCCTATCTCTTCGGGGAGCACAGGCGTTATAGTGCGTTTGTTAGTTTACACTACATTGCACATAAACTATGCAAATATTGATGAACGCCGATGAATGTTGTGGGAGTACAAAATACACTTATGCTAAGTAGGTTCGCTAATGGTTAAAGTGAGAATGACAAGGTTCCGGTACCGTCGTGCCTGGATGTAATTTTGTAGGTAGAAAGAAGGTAGGTAGGTACAAAAGCAAATAGAGTTCCTAGGTGAACTTGTGGCTCAGTTACAAAAACGTACTTCCGACAGAGTAGACAATAAGCTTCATGCTCTCAGGGGCTTCGCGGCCCTTCACGCTTGTATTGAGCGCTGACCGCTCCCATGGGAGCTCCAAGAGCTCTTGTCTCTTCGATCAAAAGGAGGATTAAGCCTCAATGCAAGGTTGGAGTGACGCTCTTAAGCACTGATAGAGCCTTAGCGTGGTGACGTCACTGGGGGTCTCCTGCCCCTTTGAGACTGTGCGGATAAAGAGGAAATCGACGCCCGAACTCTTTCGGACGTCAGGTCAAGTCAGTGCTAAGCACGAAAGGTATGATAAGATAAAGATATTTGGCAGCCGGAGTTCCTGCCCACCTCTAAAGATCCTAGCTTGACATTATATGATTGTATTCACGCCAGGGCACTAGGATGCTAGGAGAAATTATTTAACACTACGTTTGCTGAACGAGCTTAACTCATTTAAAATGCCAAAGAAATAGATGTAAAAGCATGTCCAAAATATTTTTGTCATATAAACTCTGTTATTGAAATACATTATGCGGAAGGATTTTTATTGTATTTAGCAAAAAGACTTCTACATATATTACTGCTGCATTTAAAATGAGACAAATTGATCCAGTCCATAAATATAGTGTTAATAACGGTATCCTTAAAAACCCCACCGCGCATTTCTGTACTTGCGCTTCTTACGGAGACTTCTGAATCGTTTTCAGTTTGTCTAATCGTTGGTTAGGTAAGTTTGTCTCCTTCCAGTGGCGTGCATCATCGTCTGCATTATGTATTTTGTCATTTTGCAATACTGCATACTTTTTACATTTCACAAACATTTGAATATATCTGTTATTCTCACACCGACACTCACACAAAACATGTTTCTTACTTCTCCATTACGGACGCGGTCGGCAAGTGGCAAGCCTCACTTGCGGCGCAGTGACCTCGTCATGACGATATTTATTTTCTTTTCATTTCATTTTTTGCTTTTTGTTAGAGTAAGCTCTTTGACTGAAATTTTGGCAACTTTGTAATCTACCCGTTCCGTTCTCCCTATTTCATGCGCTTACTTTCCTCTCTGTCAATTGTATATACGATCCTTGCTAAAAACGTATGGAAATATACAGTCACCAATATTTTTCAATATTTTTATATTAAATAAACTGTCAAACCCATCCCTTATTTATTTAACTTAACCAGTGAAAAGTGGGAGTACCATTCTCTATATACTGAAAGGAAAAGTTTGCGTGAGGCAATGAATGAACGTTAAGTAGTATGTATGTATTTTTTTAAATAATCCTGTATGGATAATCGCTGTTATTGGCCCACAGAAGGTAATGTATGACATTGTGGTGATACTAATAATCATAATATTTCGCTTACTAGAAATATCTTTAGCATATTATACGAAGTGAATATAGCGTGTATCATTTTTTACCTGTTATTGAATCGTATATAATGATTTTTTCGATGGGCAGGCGAATTTCTAATGTAAATAAAATTATTCCGTATTAAGCGTATCTCGATAGATTGTATTGATCTGCCTATCCTGGGTATCAACATAAAGAATATAACTTTTTTACGGAGACACGATATCTCCATGCTACACTCCAAATAAACCGCATTTCGATCGTCCAGGTAATAGAATAAAACCATACATCATTTTAAACAAACGATATATTCATAAAAACAATTTTTTACATGAACTGATGCGCAGTTATAGTTTAAGTAACACAATGGCCTATAGTCTATCTGTCTACATTACATTTGGTTGCCTAAGCGGATCACATACATACAATATGGGTAAACGTCGTGTATTGCGTTTACAAAAACATTACCATATTTACATGTCACGCGAGTCACGACATATTCACAAGCACTTATTACAACGTTACAATAAAAGGCCAGTTACTGAGGCAGTGTACTTTTGACGCGTTTTTAGTAACAATTACAATACAGGTTTGCATGAATCAATTGACTACAATTTTTATTGTTACTCTTCTCTTATAAAGCAGGTTTTTTGTAACAATTTTTATCTCGTTACTAGTTTAATACGTAGTTTTTTTATTTTAAATTTCCAGTTTACTTACGAGAATATTGCATCCCAAATGCCTTCCTAATGCGTCGAAAGTACGCTCAGTCAGTATACGGCCAGCGAAATTAAAATATAACTATCAAAACGCAATAGCTCAATATAACTAATATAAAACATTTTATTTTGGACTCTTTGTAATCTACACACAAACACTACTCGTAAATTCCATTGCTCGTCTTGCAAACCATATTTTATAACTATAACTAATTTACGATTTTCAATAAAACGATCATTAAACTAAAACAAAAATATAGTAATATTTTCCATTCCTGATCGTAAGTAAAAAATATAAAAAATTAAAATAGAGAAAATATATATAATTTAAATGTGAAAACAAGTTATCGTTTTTTCTGTTGTGTGATGTAATTGTATTTATAACTACAATGCAAATAGTACATTTAAATAAATTGTAATAAGCTTTCTCTATCAACATCTCAACATCTGTATTTAGAATCTCTCTTTATTTATAAACTACATATTTATATAAGACAGTTACAAAATGCATCGTAAAAAACTTTATCACTACATGTCAAAATGAGAATCTTAACTGAGAACACATACTGTATAGTATAAAATAAATAAATTCAAACGAAATTAC
>DWEI01005655.1:0-10654 GCA_018245875.1 Mysoria ambigua | reverse complement strand
ATATATAGCATCTACTGTCCAAATAAATATATATTCGGAATAATATATACACAGTACATATTGTTTTCGTACAAACAGTTAACTCAACAGTCCTTTGCGATTGTTCTACTCGATATGTCAAATAGGTCAACTACCGTATTGTAAACGGCGCTTGGGAGAAGTGAACTTAAGAATTGTTTTCGCCTCTCATATGTTTACGTATTCGTACATATGTTGCACTTAGTTTCGTATGGATTAATCGGGGAGAACCGAGTGCCAGATATCTCTATGCAACTGACAGTGCCATAAATAGCTTTTTATGTGCCCAGTGTAACTTCGTATAATTACACCCTCGCGAAACGGGCTTTATGGGTCTGTATAGGATATTTTCTCAGCGTCGGTACCGCTACAGTTAAGGTAGCAGAACTCATTTTATTCCCATTTGATCTGTACATATCTGCATCACGTAGTTTTTTAGGTTTTGAGCCCTGTACCTAGACAACGCTAGTACGACCTTATTTCTTGCACTTACCTTACAGGCCTAACCAGTTTCCTCTAGATTCGTACACACATGCTTGTTTCTAACGCTAGTTTTTTGACTGTTCATCCCGCTTTTTAAATATTTTGTTTGTCTGTCGAGTCGAGAAATTTTGTTTGTCGAGATAGCCGGACCTGTTTTCGGACCTTGTTCTTGATCATCAGTCCATGCATTAAAACATACGTATATACGAATCTAGTTGGCACATATCTTAACCATATGATATATAAAAAAGACAATATACAAGCGAATATAAGCTTCTATGTGCTTCGATGGTCCGGACATTAAACAATTTTCTTTTAAGCATATTAATAAATGTGAAATTTTATCACAAGTTTGTATAAAACAAGCAGTTACCATCATAATATCAGCCTTCACCGTTCATTGCTAGACATAGGCGTCACAAGGTGTGCCAAAATTGTCGGTCCTCCAGAACAAGCTATGTAACCTATTATTACTATTTTTTATATTAAGCCTGACAAGCTTTCTGATGATCAAGCCACTGGTAAGTGGTTACAGTCGTTTTTGAACTTTTGCAACGTTCTAGCCAATACATAGCCGGCTTTGCTATATTTATTCTTATTGTACTACCAATTGGCAATGAAAGGTCTCGTGATGTGATGGAATGGCGTAGTAACAGTTCAACTCAATTTCCTAGTACGTTCAAGGGCGTCTAATATTACTGCCGAACGGCACAAATACGACCGTAGCAGGAAACATTATGGCGATCGTATCAGCTGCAGCCGGCACCGCCTATATTCCTTTCAACGTAGTATATTCCTAGAAACACTGTCTAAAATTATTACGATTATGATGATTACCACCTTCAGGTCAGACCTTTTGAGGGGTATGCAAGCAACACCGAGTGCTAAATACCTCTATGCTCATACACTTAACGAAAATCAATCCACTATGTATCTTGATTTTTGTTCTCCATTGTAGATGATGGTGACAGCCAGGAGGCGACACAATATTAGCTCCTCTACTAACCTTATTGTATTATAGATAGAACAGACGTAAGTCAAGCAGTAGAACTTTAGAGGCAATATGATGATGACGGTTGAAATATTGAATTAAGTTTCGGTTAATCATTATGTTCCTATTTTGTTTTTACTACAATTGTCTCAGAATTAATACGTCCAGCCTCCGACCTATACTGCTCAGTTTTATTTTACCTTGCGCTTCAATGAATAATCATGACCCCGGTGGTATTGAGATCGGTATTGAATAAAATAATTGTGTTTAACGGCTTTTCCAATGTATTCGATACCACTAATCATAATTTGCTAGCTGCTCAACAGCAATGAAGTCTTTTTATATTTGTCATATCGACAGCAAATTTCGAATCCGTCTTACATAAATGATGAGGCAATCTATTTCTGGCGTGCCTCAAGGTACAATTTTATCGCCGCTACTCTTTTATATAGTCACATCGTGTTTGAGATGTATAGCGCATCCGTACTTGGAGTGCTTCGATATAGATATGTAAATACAAGCTAATTCCCAGCCATAATAAACATAAAGCCAAGGAAAACATTATTCTAATATGTTACCGCTGGAATTCCCCATACATAAATAATAAAAACAACAATATTCTTTTATAATCGGTAAAGTGGGAAACACTTTTAAAATATTATTATGAGTTTTAGTACCAATGCCTATAACAAAAAATATATATGATAAAGAACAAATTTTTTTCTCTAGTCAGTATAAACTAATGCCGATATTTTTATAAGATACCAAAACTGTATTATTATGAAATACCAGTCATTTATACTGTGATAAAACTGAAAGAGGTAATAAACACTAGGCGGGTGGGTTTTTACTCGTACTTTAGATAGTACAGATAAATAAAATTAAACTTAATGTGAAAAATGTGCAGTAAAGATGAACTTTAGACAAAGATATATTTTTGTTAAAATAGAATTATTTAAACTAATTAAAAGATTCTTATTAACAAAGATAACCGTAGTGGGTAATCTTAAATCGCAATGTTGGCGGGTAATAATAATGAATTAATTATTATTACCCGGGTATTAATCGGGCTTACGAGACTGTATTACAAACTAGCCGCTATAATTAATAAATAATTGAAATTGTCCCGGAACTGTAGCCATATCCGTTTTAACATGTTATTGACTAACGTGAATGTTAACGTTACAATGAAAAAAGTCGAGGTAAAGATTTTTAAGTTTATTTTTTCAGGATATTCGAACGCACATCAAAGAATTTGTTTGAAACGAAATTATCATCGTCTATGATTTATACCATTTGTTTATGATTGATGTTCATTGAATGATTGAGTTCGCGCTCAGGTTATCGGTTATTAAGGGCAACGATCTTTTTATGTCCATTATATGTAGTATAATTTGCTATATTTAATTAAATTACATACTCATATCTTGATTTTTTCAACAGTTGCTTGATTAACGACGTTATCATTACTTTATTAATAGTACATGGAACTGAGTCATTAATTTTTAGATTGATTCACATTTATTTTAACAGACTTTTTTAAATTTAGAAGCAATAACAACGATATTATAAAGTGTAATAATTTAAAACAGCTAGGAACGGACAGGTTCCTAAGCACCTATCCAAAAGCAAAATGTTTTCATAAATGACAGACCAGTACCTACGCCCGCTTTAGTGACGTAACACAGATAAATCAAAACATTCTTGAATGACTGTTTATAAATAGAATCGGAGAATATATTACCATTATACCCAGTAATAAAACTATTTCAGGCGCGACAATAACAGATACAGTAAAAACATAATATCACACCTGAAATTCCCGAAGACGTTGGCAGAGGAGTATAGACAGTGCATTATACTGCCACGTTTCACCCATTGATTTGAACTCAGTACCTGATAGGAAATCGCACTTGCGACTACTAATACTACTGTAAAAAAATATACTGTTAATTTTTTACAAAACTTTTGATTCTCGATTGCTTGCGGAAGACGTTTTAATTGCATGGGTACCTTTGTTCAATTTTTAATTATTTTTTAAGGCCGTATTAAAAGACAACTCTATTATAATCGAAATTTCTAGAAATTAATAAACAAGTCCTGTTCTACTTACGTATTAATTTTATTAAATATCCAAAATAATTTAAAAATTGTAATTTCAATCCATTCAACATCAACTTTACAGATTAAAGGCAGATAAAAATTACGAAATTAAAATAGTGGGAGTCACACTTTTACGAGTATATCTCCATCAGTCATTTCATCATATTATACGAATCCAGTGCAAGGAAACAACAGCTGACCTAGAATATAATACTCCACCATTTACATATGTGCACAATGTATCGCTGTCAGACCAACCGCAGAGCTGTAATGTTTACTGGTAGTACATGTTCGCCTACTACTGGTCTTTGTACCTGCCACTTACCAACCCACATTTGATAATATAAAAATATTACATAAACAAACTTACCCAGTTGCAAGCCAGAACATGGAAAATATTATTCGTTATATTTTAAAGTTTTAACTTTGTATATTTTGCCTCAGTTAAATATGTATTTTGTGTTTGCAAAAATTGCTTACTATGACCAGTTATTATTTCGGAACGTTACCCGCTTGCCGAGACAAAATGGCGCCAAACCGCATTCGTGAAGACATCTGAATCATGTCTGTTCTCGATGTAGGCCTTTGTTTATTTGTTATTGTGTACTTTGTCCTTGACGGTTACATTACAGGAATTACTGCAATAAGTTATGCTGTGTTTTGATAAAGTTATATAATTATTTGTTCATTTTCATCATTCCATTACAAGGTTAATTTTCGACGATCGAATAAATTTCAACTTACAAACTGTCTTTTTTATATTTCGTCGAGCGAAATAGACGTATACGATAAATGATTTAGTAATATTCTTATATTTATGTGCATATTGTGCTCTGAATTGGATATTTTTTTCACAAGAACATATCAAAATAATTTTTAATGCACAACAAAATATAAAGTACAAAATTACAAAAGAATAACAAATCGTGTATTTACATTGTAATTGCATTGCAATTATTATGCAAACCCTATATATAGGTACACATATTTTAGAATGTATACTATTAACACGAATACATGCAACATAGTAATGTTACAAACTACACTCATTGGCATATACATCTTTTCATATGTGGCCTGTACGTGATAACTTGAGATTTGCGTGTGACGTCACAGCGACGTGCCTGTACAGTGCGAAAATAAACCTATTATCAGATTGTCAATAGATCTGTTTAAGAGACTGTTAACAAAACAAAAGTATATTTGTATTAAAAAGGAATATATTTATTGACAGAACTTCATCTATGCCAACACGCAGGTCTTAAGTTATCGTGCATAGGTTTTATCTGCATAAAATAACGTAACGTCACATCTGGAATTTCCGAAGAGGTAGGCAGACGTGTGTAAAACATTCCCATATTTCACCAACCACTCTCGCCCCACTATGGAATAGGCGGTGAGCCTATTACCATGCACTGTATGTACGTGTTTAGACCCCGAACTCTGCTAGAAAATTTCAACTTGATGAATACGATAATGCTCGACTCGTGGTTCAAGCCAAGGATCCGTTCGGCAGTCGCGCATGCAACGGACACGACCAACGAGGCAGGCACTACTGCATATCATGATATTATTAATGATCGACCGAAAGTTCGGTTTTATTCTCGACTGAAAAACCTTTTTCACCGTTCACTAATTACTATGAAAATACTTTAACTTGATATTAATAACATCTTTATTTATTTATTCTATTTAGTTATTATCAAAATATGAATCTAAGTATTATTTGTTAAAATCGACTTTCAATAATATCGTTTTTGTTCAAATATATTTCAGAAATCATTTTTTTTTGTTAACAGTAACACGAGATCAAAAGTTTCTTCAACAGACGAGTAAAGATGGAGGGTTTAATGAATGTAGAACACAGAAAGAAATGTACGCGGACCGCAGTAGCCAATCCATGGTCTCTGTCCACCACTACAAGGATAAGGCGTGACAATTGTTCCTAAAACAGACCGGCTAGAACTTCAGCTGATAGATTTTTATGTCCGTTTAAAAAACAGCGAATCCTATAAATGGACAGTCCTAGCCAGTTACTGTCCCTAAAAAATTGGCTGGAAATTTTTTTGTTCTCATAATTTATTGGTATAGTCAATGAAAAATGTGCTCAGCTTAAAATAATATTTTATCTACCTGCTAGACATAAGTGATAAGTGTAGCATAAGCTAAAACCTACGTATTTTCATTATAAACTTGTAAGGATAATGAACCAATAAAAAAAATAAACATTTCAATTACGCACTATAAGATAAGTATATTTATTTTCAAAGATTTCTTCTACACGGCAGTTGACGAATTAAACTAATATTACATTATAATAACTCACGAATATTACGTAGAATATAGTATCGTACTTTGCCTTCATGCAGAGCACCGCACTCACGCCCGCAGAGGACACGTGTGCACAAACAACACAATTTCACAATATGTACAATCACTAGTGTAATACTACAATGTGTATAATTACCAACATATGCATCGCTTCACAACGAAACGCCCTCAAGGTCACAGACGCCGCAATGATGAGTTGCAAAATGGAGCTGTTACGATGATTGTTGGGGATCTTCAACTCAACCACTGTTTTGAAGATGTACATGTTCTTATTTGTTGTACATCTCGCAGCATCTCTACGGGGTAGGCAAAGGACACTGGTTACTAAATATATTATAAATATTTACAAATGTGGGATAATTTATGTCTTGGTTGCTCTCTAACAATTCCATTTCTCTCTAGTATTAGGTTAGATTGTATTTGCTAGAATTGTAATTGGACGAAAATTGAGATACCTATCATTACACCTCAGTGATTACGTTTTCACGATAACCTTCATAAAGCCTGTAATTATTTATCCTTTGTGCAGCTTTTAGGAATTGATTTACAAAGTATACCGTAATCCTCACAGTGGAAGAGACCTTCATACTGAACGTTAGCCAATTGAAAAATAATAAAACTACACAAAATGTTACTGTTGTATTCATGATCATAATTGATATGAATGTTGTAAGAGCTTAACTAATGTAGCCATCATGCTATGCTTGGCTAACGTAAAGTAATATAATACGATATACGGGTATTTACTTATTATTATTACTCGAGTTCTGTCTGAAGGGGGGTTGAGATGTGCATGTTAGAAATGCAAATAAGAGAGCATGTATGAAAGTGACGAGCCTGGACCAAGCACAGGTCTATAAAGTTTTTGGCAAACAAAAGGTCTATAAATATTTGGCACTCCGTCCTCTCTGCCTACACGGTGACAAGGCAAGCGTGGCTATTACATTCGTACGAGGCTTAAAGCTTATAACTAAATATTTTACAGTGAAAATAAAAAAAAAATCGCAACAACTTCTTTCAGAGAAAGTTTTTTTTCTAATGATATGTTGAAATTCTTTATCATGGGTATATAAAAAAATTGTAATATCCAGAATAAATAAGAATATCGAACTACTTATCACTCGTGAGGTTTGAAATGAATGATTTATGACCTTATAAGAGAGTAAGCTGCGTAACGGGGTACGTGTATTAAGAGAGTAATAAATTAAGAAGAAGTGCTTGAGATATGTAAGAAAAGAAGAAGAAGAAGGAAAGAGAATCGCTGAGCATGGCTTCTAGCACCGCCCATGCTGCTGCCTATACGCGAAAAGTATACAGACGTGGTGTATTTGGAGTCCAATGCCGCAAAGAATTATACCGAAAGAGAACAAGTATGAATACCACAATACGAAAATAAGAGCCTAACTACATGAGTACCTAGTTGGCTGAGTGGCAAATTGATGATTGACACGGCGGCCGAGCCCCCGGACAGTGGGTTCATGACCGGCACAAATATTAGTGTCGTGTTATAAGTTTGTATGTACTTAGAACTGCATTTAAGTCTATTACCTGTCCGGTCAACGTAGCACCAATTTATAAAGTTAGATACAATATCATACAATGTGCCCGTAAAAATTTTGGTGAAAAGTTATAATAATTGACGAAATGAAATAAAAAAAATGTCTTCATATCCTTTCTAATATCGGACTAAAATAAACGGAGCAATTAATTTTTTTCTATCCCACTTCGACAAATGAAGTATAATTGCTGCGTCGTATAACCTACAGGCCCTTTACTTAACTAACAGCAGTTCATACCATAGAACAATTCCGTATCCTTCGACGTTACGAGTACAATACGTTCACAATTAGTGTTTTACAAAGAAAATACACAAACTTGTCTTTATTTCGTACGTAACAAGCCAGTGAAATATGACGAGTTATTGTCTATCGTCAGAATGGATCATTGTGTACGGGTTTCATGTCTCTACACAATAGCTCGCTCCGGCCAGACGCTCTGAGCAGGTAACTTTCATTGAATTCTCTCAGAGCCCATGAGTGAACAGAATATTGTGGAGCATGTTCATTGTAAAAAATATATTAGGGTCGCTGACACCGTCACGTTCAGCCTTTGCGGCGATCATTCTGAAAAATGTTGTGTCATCCGATAGAATATATGTTAGTTTGTGGATGGGTGTTATCTGCTGTAATGTTTTTGTATGGAACTACCTAAATTCACCCCTGTTATCCACGAATAAGAAGACAGAGGAGTGTTTCACTAGATACCTTTACGTCCCACTATGGAATCGCCGGTGAGGCCATTGCCATCCACCGGACAATTTGTGTGGAATTATGTTCGTATATATGATGATCAACATCGAAATAGTCGAATGATAAAAGAAATAAAGATTAGGAAGTTTGTGTATGTAATATAGTATGTAGTTCCTCTGTCTGCCTCTTCGGGGATTGCAGGTGTGATGCCCTTTTCTTGATGATGTATAAACAGTCTCGAACAATTTCAAATCGAATGAAACGATATATCCTCATACATTTGTATTCCATAAGACATCATCGATTGACCATATATGTAAAGTTATAAGTAATATGTAAAGTTTAAGGTAAAGATAAAATCAAGGGTAATTATAGTGCGTGTGTGTACTTAATTAACCAGTTACCTATATAATGTATATTTCTACAGTACCTATTTAAGATAAATGAGCTTTTGTTATAACATGATTTATTTTATTAATTGAACGGACTGAGCCACAACAATTGTTAATTCTAACTCATTACGAGCGACACAGTCAAATCTCCGGATTGCTCATCTCGAGTGGCATACATGTCGCATTGTTTACATCTATTAATAGAGGGGCCAATGAATCAGTGCGTTGAGATACATTATTAGTTAATTCCTACTTGGTGATGGATTTGCACACAGTTGCATGTGTAAATGATGATAAACATAAAAAGTTGGTTGTCGTACTGTCAAGTTAAAAGTGGTTAGCAAATTCACTAGTATATTTAAAATTTGTTGAATGATAAAAGTATTTCCATCGAGTAATTCATTGTAAAATTAAGCCTTTTTTTAATTATAAAAATAATGAACACTGTTTTGACACATTGTTGTGCACTGATTAAGTAGATCTAAGTATTCTCTCTTAATTCTTATATGAACATGCAAATTATCTATCTTTTATGTTTAAAATCCAGTGATAATTGATGTTCTCATTGCAAATGTACTACTGCACCTTTTATTTTGTACATACCAGTACTGAGGAGTCGTAGGAAAACAAAGACCACAAGTTTATAAATTACACCATTTATTTAATTATAGAACTTAAATACAAGCTTTCAAAAACAGTTAAATTGGTAAGGAACGCTTTGGTTTATCTAGTTCAAATTTTGCTTTCACATTATCACACTTTTACTTTTTTTTAACGAAATTTCAATTTTGAATCTCAGATCACGGTCCTCGTTCACGTTTTGGTCCACTGGCACTCAACGTGGCTGATCGGAGTCAGTTCGCAGGCCTCGAGCGCCTCTCCGCGGTCTCCGCTTCCCGTATATATCAACGCCGGAACGCCGTTTCAAAACTTCACACCCATCTTCACCAATCAAGCGTTCAAGGCTCCTCGTCTTCCGACAGCGATGGCAGCGCAAGTGTCCGACGCATCCTCTCTCGCCGCTGTGGCGAAATCGACTTCTGTCGCCTCAACCCTTCAGCGCGCAGGACGTAACTTTGCTCTTGCTCGCTCTCGAAGGCTTCAACTTCCGAATCGTCCTCGACGAGCGCAGGCAGCGCTAAAGTGAGCTTCTGCCTCTTCTCCGCAACGCTGTCCACCGATCTTCCCCTGGCTTTGGGCGGCACTGGGTAGACGTCAGCGTACAATGCAGCGACCGATAGTTTCACAACCATGATGTAGGATTTATTTTGCTTAGGGAATGCGTGTGTCCTCAACAAGTTCTGAGTACAGAGTGCGGGGCGGAGGGCCGCGCACGGTATTTATAGGCTCCTCGCTGACTGCGTTTCTCTGTATATGTAGTGTCCTCTGGCGTCACGACGCACACAGCGACACTCGTGCGGCAGAGCGTGATTGTTCTCGCCACGGTAAACAACACGACGTTATCAGAGGGGAGTTTATTTGATTTCGCTTAGTGATTAAATACGCTTACATTTCATTTTGGAACTTGCACGATTGTAGTCGTGGCAACCGACGTATATATAGCAGTTATTTTATAAATAATTCGCTCCGACTTGCACAACACGTAAATAAATAGCAACGATTGATTATTTTGAATTCGCTTCATGCGTCCTTGTTGTGAATGTTTACTGTTATCGCGTGTTATGCTGTTAACCGTTTAGCGGCTCGTCTGCGTCGTTACGTGTTCCTCGCGAGTGTTTTGGCCTAAAAAGTCACGAGTCCGTAAACATCCGAAACAAACACCAACTCCTACTGCGGTACAGTTTGCACATTTCCAAGAATACGGCCCAAATCTGCAGCACATAAATTTCTTTGCGGATATGTTATATAAAATCGACGTCGTCCGTCCAGACGGTGACCTGATTCTTATTTCTGAAGATTTTGCAACTGTTTACAAACATAAAGATGTTTCACAGCACCGTCTGCAATGATAAAATATCAGTTATCATTTTGATGAACGCATTTAGGTTAGTTTCTTGGACAAAATTTAGTAGTTAAATGTTTTTTTTGGTACGTTACGACGTGTTTTTTGCAGTTTCATTGCATTC
>DWEI01005654.1:0-10655 GCA_018245875.1 Mysoria ambigua | reverse complement strand
ATTAAAATCATTTATTAACTAAAATCACTTATTTATTAAAATCAGTTATTTATTAAAATCAGTTATTTATGTAAACTCTACTGAATTTAATAAATAACTGATTTTAATAAATAACTGATTTTAATAAATAACTGATTTTAATGAATGACTGGATATCCTGAAATACCTTATATTGCATATCGGAAAGAACAGCCATTGTTTATCGACATTTTACTCACTGTAATGTTTATGTTTAATGGTCGGAATAACATAATTTTAATCATCAATTTGTTTGAAAACTTATTGCCAGTAAAAACAATCACCATTTTTGTTACACGGAGAGTTTGGAGAAAGATGTAATTTAAAATACAATTTGATTAAAATACAAAAACTGTTTCTATATATCTCAAACCGAACGTTTCACCAACGACCGTGCAGAATTTAACACACGTAATTCAATTTACAAAATATTTAAGCTACACTGCATCGGATTCGCTTACCGCCGCTTGCTCATGTTACGTTAGTGCAGTTTCGAGAGATGAAAATATAAACGTGTACTAACGTACATGTGAACATGACACGCAGATACAATCTCACATTGCACCACGGCTCTCCACTGAACAGGCGGTAAGCGTATTGCCTTACGTCACGAAATATTTAACATTTGCATCATATTATTGAACCAGACACCGTCGCGTGCTAATAAAGCAATTGAGCTACATTGCAGCGCTAACTAAAGCGACAAGCGCCGAAGAAGCGCCAAGTTGTCGTGGAGGAGTGGGCACAATGCGCTAGACGTGGCGCCGGTGTGCGCCCACCTCGTATAATATTGGTCCACGAGTGTGGCGGGCTCGTGACTGGAACGAAGGATGCGGTGGAGGCACACGGGGACGGATCGCGGACCGCATCGCGCCAAGGGCCTTATGGGGTGAGCGGAGAGCTCCTAGTGCCAAATATCTCTAGCTTCAGACTCGATGTGCTGTGTATATATTCATCACTCTCTTCCTACTGAGTTTTCGGTGATCTCGTATACTCTCGTCATCCAGTATCTGACCTGCTCGGTCATGGCGGATGAGTGTAAGTCGTTTAGTTGTTATTAATATAAGTATAACAGCTTATGAAATGGTATAACTTTCAGTTTAGTTTATCCATTTAAATTTTCAAAATACATATATACGTGACGGTAATCAATTTCATGTAATGTATTTATTTATTTATTTACATCTTTTCCACTTAGAACCCTCAGAATTCACTTGTGTACGTCAATGGAAAAGTATCAGAAGGGCACAACTCAACATGTAGTGGATATTAAGTTAAACCGTTTTGAAAACACCCCTCGACTTAAATCTAAAATATCAGCATTAAAATATTGAAGTATTAATGTCCAGGAAGCAGGTCGTAACAAACTAACGACCCCTGTGTCATCAGGTTGCACGCAATTTTTATCCAGTTACGTGTGTAATCTCTCGCCGTTGATTGTTCCAGTGCGGAGACGGCGCGGAGAGTTAGGGCGCACTTCCATTGCGGGCGCCGGCGCGCACTCGCCGCGCGACTGATTTCCGTAACGCATTACGGGAACTGTTTACATCGGTCTATAGCCCGCAGTCTGCATGCTGGGAACCCTAGCAGTATTGCGTATACAAAACAATCATGGCAGTGAATTTAAAAAGGGCGACTAATTCGATTACTCGATATACCGCATGCACGGCAATGCTGCAGGCGGCGTAGCGACCACTGTGCCGACTTGTTGATTATCACTGGTCATTAGCCGTCATCTAGGAGTTCCCGCACGCTGTATATCGACCGTCTTATCAACCAATGAAAATGAGCCCTTAGTAGTAGTCCGCATTGAAATAAAATTCACGCCACTCCGCCGTTGCTCAGTGTCGCCAGCCATTTTGCGTGGCAATTGCGGAAACTCGCAAGGAATAATGAAATTTTAAATTAATCTTTCCATACATATTTATTCTGTTCTCATTTTTAGCTTTTTATGTCTTAGTTAATTGTAAGTTGACTAGATTTATATCGCTGCAGGTCAGCTACTGTTCACGGCCGACTCACATAATGAACTACGGTTTGATAATGTATCATGTTAACACAGATATTTCTCAAACACTTCGCTACATCATTCTGCAGAAGTAACTTATGTTGAGTGTTTCAATACACGACAATTTGATACGGGGAAGATGTTGTTCCTCCGAATCGCACACCTTTCTCAGAGCAATGTAATTTTGTCAACAAATAGAAATGAAGACAAAACAAATTTGGCATGTCGTCGAAAAAAAATTCTCCTTTGGGGTGGAAATGTCGATTGCAATTTAACAAGGCAATAGACGGCAGCTTCGTTTCAGCGAATATTCCCGCTTACAATTGTACGACACGTGCAGTTGCTAATCCACCGTCGGGGAGCGGAGTCCATATTCCGGTTGCGTTCCACCGCTTTTCGGTATCATATCGGAATTTTCCACGCTTTTTGGTGGAAAAGACAAAATTTCATAAGGCGTCACGTACCCCGTAGCCGGCGCCAACCCTTTTGGGGCTCGCTTCTCGTAAATATTCAAGGTTACATACGCGCTCACAATTTTTTCCGAATTTACTCTTCTCTACGTGAGGAGCCAAGAAACGAATTTGTTACGCTACAGCATAGAAATGAAGTAAATTTTGATCAGGTTATTTTACATATATTTACGCAAAATTTTCGTAAAGGTTGTTTGTAAATTGTTTGTTACCCAAATAAAAGTAAGTAAATACTTTTGTTTGGTAACAAACAATCACAAGTGTAAGACTTATAATTGGCCAGATCAACAAAAAAGTCCACAAAAGTTTTGTAAGCAATAAATATGAGCAATTAATTAAATTAATGAAGCAAATAATAAAAGTTGTAGTTCTAAAAGTAGTATATTTACAAAACTTTAGGTTAATACAACACATTTGTACTTTAAATTTCTTCACGCATCAGAAAGACAACTTTTGTCCTTTTAAATCAGCATTTATTCACATACATTATTCTCTGCTAAGACGTTATATGTACTTTACTATTACCATTTAATATTCATTTCATTAACGTTGAATGTTGGATCAAATAAAAATTATTTCTAATTAACTAAGTAACTTAACGAAGTGTTACAATATACAGGTGTAGTTTACATGCTACGGATACGATTCTACACAGTAGCAAAAAAAAAGAAAAAAGGAATTTTAAACTTGTTCCTTTTTTAAAACAACACACTCGTTCATTTATATACTGTCAGTATTCATTGTTTGTTTATTTTACAATGATTGTCTGCCACCTTCGCCGTCCACGTCGCTCACGGGTCTGACGGCGCGACATCAATAACTTCGTAATACCATTGTTTCCCCGCGCTCCCGCCCGGCGCGGCGTCCCCGGGGAACCCCCTCATTTGAATACACCCTGTTTATTGTGCCCGAGTTTTTTTCGCGATGTTTTCTTGGAATTATCGAATAATATTCCTCCTCGGTCGAGCTGCGGTATTATCAAGGGATTCCGTATGAGTACACAGCACGGCGTTATTCGATTTGCCGTCGCTTGCGGTGTACGTGAACAAACGGCCGGATTGCCCGCGGACCGCTCGGTGCTCCACGTGTCGCTCCAGCTCGGAATGTTATTTATTATGATCACGAGTTTAAGACTGCTTATTTATGGCCCGGTCCTCCTTTGAAATTATATGTAGAATATTTATGCGATATTTGCATAAAAGTTGTCGACTTTATAAATGCATCAATATTTAAAAACTATCCCACATGCCTACGTTATGGGCCCGAAGGTTCTCCTTAAGACAATGCAAATAAACTCACCTCTGTAATCCCCGAAGAGATAGGCACAGAAATACTGAACACTCCCACGTTTCACCAGTTACATTTACGTCCCATTATTGAGTACATATCCCATTGAGCACATATCCAGACTCCGAACCACCACTAGAAAATCTAAATTAGAAAATTTTGTATTATTTGACCCGGGAATCGAACCCGGGATCTCAAGATAGACAGCCGCACTTGCAACCAATACCACAAACGAGGATAATAAATGTTAAGATAAAATATATAAGATTAATTTATTGTAATTAGGTAGAAGATTTCGTTAACTTAGCAACATTAATCGTAGTTTTGTTTACGATACTAAAATACAGTTAAAAATTTAAAATTTTAAATTAAAACGAAATATTTTGCATGTGTAACAGTCGATACTACTTGTTAATTTGTATTCGCTCTAAATGCGGACACCCTTAGGGCTACATCTACAGAATCTGTTGGCTTTGCGCCAGGCGTTCGATACTTGTAACAGTATAAGTGTTTGGAGGCAGCGGTGCTCAAACTGCTGGAATTTTTTCCCATAATTAAGTAGTAAGTGACGTTTAAAAAGTTAGTTTATAAAGCTAGCCTGTAAATTCATATTTTTTTCTCTTTCGAAAGACAAAATGCTCACGATATATGTCTTTTATAACTCAGTGCACATGATAATAAAAATGACCGCCTTTGTACTGTAGCCTTGTAGCCACAGAAAAGAAACTTTAGTCACTTTTAATATTTGTATTTAATCGGACGATATGTAGTTTTGGAAGCACATATATTTGGAATTTTATTATTAACTACGTACATATATATGTACATCTGCCTGCAATTATTTATTATTAAACTTTGGTTATTTAGTTAACAATTAATATAATTTTAATAATTACTAGTAGTCTCGTTGGTCGAGGATTGGAAACTTAGAGAATTTCAACTAGTAGCTCTGAAATGGAATTGATGTCCTACGTATGGCTTGTTCACTATCCCATCGTAGGACTTCAACGTAAGCCTTGAAACATGAAAGCGAAGTGCACTAATCAGCCTACCTCTCTGAATAGATTAAGGCGTGATATTACGTTAAAAATTAATTACAAGTGGTTGACTACCACTGCATTGGATTTAAGCCATTAGACAGTCTAAAGTTTCGAACTTTTAACTAACCTAACACGCTGGTTATTTAGTCTTAGAATCAGAGGTGTTTCATTGGGGTATACAGTAATAATATATTGCAGTTTTTAAAAATAATAATCTTTGCGACTGCTATAGTAAATTAAGGGCTATTTTTATAATATTACATTAATAAACGGGGATGTATAATGAGTATTGAGCTGCAAACAAGTAGTAGCGTTATTTGTAACCATACACATTTTTACTCTTTATTCAGCTGTACATTCATTACTTAATTTGTATAATACTGGCAAGCAAATATACCTCTTTGTTTTCCCGAGGCTTACCTTTAGACTGTTCTTTATTTCTCATCTCATATAAAATATGTAATTATTTAACCTTTCATTGTATTCGAAAAAGATCGTAAAACTAAAGACCCTGGAAACTTTCTGTAACCACGTTGATCTATTTTAACTTGGACGTAACAATTGTTGTTATTCTTTCATCGTGTTAAGTATTGGCATTTAGCAGTAAAGGTTAGGAGGCGTGTTGGGGTGAAAGTTTTACCTTGACTCCGCCGTTGACCTGTGAAGTGACGGGGGAGTTCGACCACAAACGGCAATAACACTTTACCTCCAAGAACATATTAAGAATATTATATACCTAAATAAATCTACTGAAATATATTTGAAAATTATTATGAAATAAACATTAAATTTAAAACCACCTTTTGGCTGCCATCGACCGTTGCCATTCCAGCAAATTAAACATGACCCAAATATGACGCCATTTCGCTCATTAGAAACAACGCAGTTTTAATTTTTTTAATTTCATTTATTATTTAAATTGGATTAATTAATTATAATTTTACTACGGTACAGTTGAAATTTATGTATTTGTTTATGGCGTACCACAATTTATTCAATATCATTAGTTATTTATTTTAAATATGTATGTCGCTTTTGAAAATCTTAAATAGTACTTTCGTCGTTGTTTCGTCGCTGACGGCCACGTGGACAAAGCACTGGCTACTTATTGTAGTCGAAAACAATCGTTCTGCCGTGGAGAGTCGTTTGACCAAAATTACCGATCAGCATCGAATCATCACCTGCCATCTCTGATTTTTTTTAATAAAATTAGCATGGGATTATATGTATTTAAACTGTATTTTACATCCTATATGATTCTCAATTGTCTATTATATATAATCTATATTGTACAGAGAAAGAGAAAAACAATTAAAGTGATAAACGGTATAGTTTTTTATATAACGCGTTTAACACGTCAGTATGCCATTTTGACAAAGAAGTTGGTGTAACCCAATCTGAGCTTACGAATATTTAGTGTGAGCTTAGTTTAATTACGTATTAAAAATTTTAATATTATGAAGTGACATTAAATTCTAATATAATTAACTTAAATATATATTTTTAATATCTTTGAGACATTTAATATTACTATACAGTTACGTTACGTTGTATTACTAGCGATAATGTTATCTGTGGATATAACCTTCATTAAATAATTATACATTACGTGTTAAACATTCACAGCATTTGAAATGAAAATGAAAAATATTATATCACATGTAAATTAAGCAATGGCTGGGAAAATTATATTTAAAATTAATCCCACATTAGAAACGGCGAGTTAAATGTTATTTTATAACGGCCCCAAGGTCCGGCGGGTCAAGCCGAACTAAACCGAACTGGACGATCCTGCATTAGCATATCCCACGACCCGAGAAATATTAGGTAAGTATCCCTCACCTCCATAATATGTAACCTCGTATTACATATTTTAAACGAATATGGAACGTAACACGATTATTATAAAGTTTGGTATTGCGTGTAAATATAAATCTGCATGGATCAACTTGGCGCCGAGACGGGCATCGTATTCGCCGCTGAACGTTTTGAGTGTTATTAATATTTCATGAGCGTTACTACTGGGGATGGTTTTCACGCTCGATTGGACCACTGTGGACGGACTGGCAGCGAGATGAGTTCGAATCGAGCGTGGGCTTGAGCGCGGCGGTAGTTTGAATAATAGTTCTTAATACGCGCTGTCTTTTGATCTTACGTACAGGTTTGGAGATGCGATCGTTTTATGTTAATGAAACGGTATTATGTTTGGACATTTTTTAAAAGATAGTCTGTTAGGGTATTATAATGTAGATAGGGTATTATAATATATTTACTTTTTTTCGACCATGATAATATTACTGTTCCGTAGAATAGCGGCGAATTTTGTGTTTTACTGCTTATCATAACATTTTCATGACCATAATGTTATTTTTTAATATTCGAATTAGGAAGTACGAGAACTACAACTTGCCATATCGATTTGAATAACGAAATACCAACAATAGTAATTATACAGATCTATTTAGACAAGAAAAACTTTCCCTCATTACTTACAATGCATTCGCAACTCTTTCAGAAAATGTAAAGTCGATGTCTGCTTCATAGGACACAAAAGATCTAAATTTAATTCGACTGTCTTCTGTTCGTACAAGTCCGATCGAAGTTTCGTCAAAGGGCGAATGAACAAGAGCATGACAAGTTTAACATTCATCTATGTGTTCAGTGTTTACAATGAAATCATTTCGAATGTAATTGTTGACATTGTGCGGGTAAATGTGTTTGGAAATAAACAAGATTACTGGCCTCCACTATCATGATATTATCTCCATAGTCGTTCAATTTTCGGGAGGTCAATAGATACGGTGAATGTCGTTAGTAGACTGGAAATTGGATTGGAATGGAACTTAGTATGATGCGTATTCAACTTTAAAATTGAATTGAAACCATATAATGTATTTTGAAGCATGACAATTATTTGTGTATTGAATTATATATTAGATAGGATATTATACTTAATATATTTTATGCAATCTATCTATATGATGGGTACAAGGGAGTCACTACGAAACACATTCAAAGACACGAATATACTTACACTACACTCACAATGTATTTATGATAACCTGATGTATATTCACAAAAATCTTAGTAAATGTAAGAAGAATAGTGATCTCCATCAAGGAAATTTAGGAAATAAAAATAAATCTGCGGTGCCCAGCATTAGTCTCCATAAAGTGTCTAATTCGTTCGTAGGTCGAAGTATACGCATGTATAACAAACTACCAAACGACCCGGTAAAATTGTTTGTAAGTTCAAGAAATTCGTTAAGCTTCGATTATTTAAAAAAAATATTACTCGATTGCAGGTTACATGCTAAACATTAGACGTTCGGAAATGAATTGCTGTAATTTTGAAGCTTAAAATTATAACTGTTAAGCAATCCCAAAAAAATGGCAACCCCACAGAGTTTCTTGTTAGTTCTTCACAGTTTTGGGCGTGATATGAATTTATCTATAATAATGTTTATATGTAATTGCAAATCCTACATAAATAAATGATTTTGACTTTGACATTGCTACTAAGTGTTCTATTATGACTGCCCCGTTGCTCACGAAGCCCGTGTACAATACAATTAGATTTTTTTAACCTGTGCCTGGTGTATATTAACAGGTTTACCACCATACCAACACCAGGCTAACCGTCCATAGCATAGCGTATAGCGTCCATGATGTAACCAACTGGAGACACCCCTCTTCTGACCATCTCTTAAGCCGTTAAAGACAAGATGTTAGGTTACGTAGTCTACTAAGATATTGCGACAACTCAGACTCCAACTCCCACCTAGGCATCTAGTCATAATGAAACAATGTAAAGCGATATTCTACAACTTTAGTGAAGTGCGGATTTTTAGTTCATATTCTTTAGATAATATTACCGATAATTCTAAGACGTGTAGTTCCCCATAATGTTTTTTTAATATTTTCATTATTATTGCAAGCGACTTAGACCTAAGAACTGTAAGATCATTATCATCATTAGACTCTACTGTGCCGCTGATAGGTACAGATCATTTCACGGTGGGCCACAGCCCTTGACTGTTGACAGATCATCTACCATCACTTTTTGTATATCATTCAATCCAAGAAGTATTAGGAGTTGACAAGGTTATACAAAAATTTTGCTGTCAAATATCTAACATGTAGTAGGTACCTATATCGGAATATTATCATTAAGATCGTATTTCAGCCATAAATATCAAATACTCGTATGAAAACGTATGGCTTCTGGAACCTGAAGACGTATTTAGAGCAGACAGGAAATTACTTGCCAACGATCTTTGAACGTACAAAATACATACTAAAGCTACACGTAAGAGAGTTTATGCAAGTCCTTTTCTTTGAACCCTTTGGTTGAATTTTTATACTGAATTCGACAACAAAGGTATTGAAGGTACGCTCCTTTCACGAAAGTGCCAAGGATGTTACGAGTTTCGCTCTTAGGTGATCCTGTGACAATAATATGATATGGGGTGGTTGCGTGTTTTAACACATCTTGAATTCCTTTAGCTTCATGTTTATTATTTTACAAAGCAGATTATAAAAATGCAGAGTATAGAGTATATTTTTCTCATTAAAAGAGCAGACCCGGATCTGCCAGTGGAACGATAAAAGGATTGATGATAATGGAAATGCGTCAGATGAATGAAAACTGTATACTTGGTATGGACATGAAGCATAATGAGGAAAATAAATATTTCATCTGATTCATAAGTGTCTATACAGGTATTTTAGATCAAGGCGTGTGTTGTTTGAACTGAGTTATTGTTCAGTATATCCACCAAAAACTTTTAAAATTTAGAGGGCTATAAGTTTAAATGAATCTAACGAAATCCTAATCGTACAGCAATGATAAGGTATAGAATAGTTGGGAGTTAATCCTTAAGTCACAGTACTTATAACTAAATCCCAGAGCAGCCTCGTTAAGGTGGAATGGCTAGTCTACTTATTTAGTCCCAGAGGGTTCGAACACAAAACAAATCTACTAGTCGGGTTTTTATTGAATACTAAGAAGAAAGGAACAACAAAAAGTAAGGAAATGAACCTTTTTACGAAATAATCACACCAGGTAGTATGAACAATTTGAGCCATTCCAACCTCCTGTCAGTAGTCCACCCTGCTCTAGTCCTAGACCACTGTCCTAGTCACCGATCGCCAACAGCGCAGGCGACGTGAAAAGCTGTGCTGTGCGATTGTAGGGGAGTTTTGCTCATAATCGCTATGCAAGAATTATAGTATTCTTGCATAGCGATTATGAGTAAAACTCACCTACGGGTACGTTTATGTCCACTAGTAGGCCCTGATAGGCATGACTGAATCACTTCAGAATTTTGTGCTAGAAAAAAACAAGCAAGTCTCAACATACCTAAGTAAACTTCATTAAAATCTCTAAATATTGAACATACTTAAAGCTAAACACATCCGCGTCTCGAGTGAGTTTAAGGTTGCATCTTATATGCAAATGCGTTGCTGACGTTATCTCCGAGGGGATTGGCTCAACAGCGCGGGATTCAATTACGTACGTTTGAGCACAGGGCACGTGCATCACAGATACATTATATTTACTGACGGGCCTCATTAAGATGACTTTACACCCTCTATTATTAGCAGTGAGAGAATAGTGCTTTGAAATTCGATGTCTCTGATACGGTGCGCATCTGTTTACAAAAATATAGGCTATCGCTTGCTGTACCGGTGAACAAAAACATCGTGAGGGGAAACCTGTACCTCTTATAATTCTCAAAAAATGTGCTTTGACTGCCTCGTTGGTCGTGTTGGTTGCAAGTGCGACTGCCGATCCAGAGGTCCCGGGTTCGATTCCCGGGTCGAACGCTAC
>DWEI01005653.1:0-10656 GCA_018245875.1 Mysoria ambigua | reverse complement strand
CGACCCGGGAATCGAACCCGGGACCTCCCGATCGGCAGTCGCACCTGCAACCAACACGACCAACGAGGCAGTCAAGAATAATAAGAATTTTAGAAATATCTAATATTAATAACAATTTTAAAAAATGACTATTAATTTTGCAAACAACCTTGCAATAGTACGTCATTGACTACATATTTGTCTCAAGATCAAAAATTATAATACATTTTATAAAAACAAATTTTATACAAATAATTATTTCATAGTAATGTTAATCGCATAAATATTACGTAGGTCTTTTTTTACCACATATAAAAGTGTCATCAATCGTCACTTATCGCAGCCGACAGGACCAATCACTTCGAATTTGTAGTCACCTCAATAAAATGGGTCCAATATAACAGGTGACGTTCGGTAGCGAATCTGTCCTCAACGGCTCGCAAATCGGCAGGTTCGAGGCATTAAAGAAACGCGACGCGGACTTCGAGTTCCGCTGGCGTCACCTCGGCGAGGTGTCGCCGCGCAGCGGCGTCACGGAGTTCGACTGGGACAGCAACCTGGAGGACGCGACCACCGAGCGGTACGCGGGCAAGTAGCGGCGCACGCGGCGTCGTCGCGCCCCTGGTGTGATATACTCGACGGTGACGTCACGCGCTGTTGGTGAACGTGTGCGTTTGTGTCGGTGTGCGGATGATTTGACGCGTGTTGCAATCGATGTATGTACAAATGTTGAATATGTATTGTCCGGTGGTATTGTAATATTCTATAATTTTTTTGTGTTATTTATAAGCTGGCTATGTTCACCCCCCACGTCACTCATTGTAAAATCGCGGAATATAAGCAACTGTTGATTCGTGAATGTTAAAAAGTATATTGTAAATGATTATTTTAAAGAACTATATAAAATGTAGCTATTATTATGATTGGAAATGAATCGTATTAAATATATTTAAAAATCTCTTATTTTGTAAAATGTTTTGTTGTGATGTTGAAGCTCCATGACATCAGTGCATGTATAACTCGCAGAAGTTAACGAGACACCTAGTTGTGGTGACGTAATGGCGACTGGGTACTAACTGCATAAAAAACATTTGTTTTATTTTATCACATTTTAAATTTTATTTGAATATGAGAACATCTCACATCTCACAACGTTATGGTAGCTAAGATGCTGTCCGTACCATAGGCGGAGGCTAGTTGACATCTGCGTGTTGTATTGTGGAAATTAGCTCAAGTTAATTTAGGTGGAGTCGTGGTACTGTGTACCGCTCCAGGCGGCTTAGTTCGTTGTAAGTTTTGTATTTGTGTGACAGATTGTGTCTAAAGAATAAAATGAGTTGTTATCCTGTTATATCATTGACATAATATGAGAACTGTCAATTGTCATCTGTCACGCGCGCTCGTCGACGTCTGTGACGCTGACGTGTGACGTGCGAGCGAGCGCGGCGGTGGCGCCTCTGGCGGATCAATTCGTAAGCCGTCCTCCCCATTGCGGTACTATTTCACATGTTACAATATTCAGCTGGTTGATAAAATTATTTACATTCAGTTATGTTACCTGTTCTCTCAGTACATTTACTCGACATTTTTATCAATTTTAAACTTTAATTTAATAAATTGTTAGTCTAAATGAAAAGGGGTTGACCGATTTATAAATCAATTGAAAATGTCGATTATTTTTTTTTGGTTGATGGGTCCGCCCTAGAGTTTTGCTAAAAGTCGAGCTAGACGTCCATTCCTTATTAATGTATTTAGTTAAATCTTTGTTTAATACACTTATGTAAAATAAGGGCGCGACCACACTAGACGCATCCCGTATACTAGGCATACGTCGTGTACTAGGGAATGGTGTGTGTACAATACAATTATTGTTTATATACAAATATATTATCTTGAAACATAATAATTCTATATCTCATTTGCTGATATTTAAAATACTCCGCTCGCTATAATTAGAGCTTGTCTCAAGCGTCCATCTTCACCTCTCAATTCTGACTTAATTCAAGACTGCCCAATCAGCAGTGGCATATATACTGAATGATACATGTATTATGTACAAAGAGTATAAAATAACATAATAATTGTTTATATAAACATGATAACAGTCCATCGCAGTCGGATCCCCGCACGCGCGTTGCTGAGCGGCGTACGCACTGTCCGGGGCCGCGAGTTTCATGGAACGTTTAATAGATACAGGGTAGGTTGTGCATGTAGAGAACCCAACGAAATGTTAAGCTTAGTGTAGCCACCTATCTGTACGTCGTATGAAACATTTGATCAGTGGGCTGTGATTCTCAAAGTTTCAACAGCGTTCAACATAGTAAATGATAAAATGGTAGGGTTATTACTTCCTTGTATTTGTAACGATTGGTTGTGCTGACCGTACATCTGACACCGACCTGGAACAGTACTGCTAGTGACCGTTTGACCATTTAGTATACAAGACGTAGCTAAAATTTCGTAAATATACATATTGCATTTGACGATCGAAATATTTGAATAAAGAACGCAAATAGCTGTGACACAAATCTCTATAGCGCTAGGCTTTTTACGTATATCAAAGCCAAATTGCAATATGAATGACAATATTTTTGTCAAAGCAAATTTTTAAACTGGCAACATTCAATGAAGCCGCGCGCACACCGACAGGGTTAATCTCAATTGGCTGGGAGTTTAATCTTACTAATGCTTGTGTACGACCGTCGGTCGCAGGTCCCGCGGGACGCGACATCGGTGCCCCGTTCCATTGTCATTGGCATAGGATTCAATAAATTGTCGATGAGAATAGCAATTTTTTAATTTTTTCAGTTAAAAGTTTTTTTTTTTCACTAAATAATTTTTTCAAAAAAACAAGTCATTTTTTCCTTTTGCTCAGTTTTTCGTAAGAAAAGTAATACATTTTCCTGTATAAAGATGTCGGCGCGGGCCGTGAGATTGTTTATATTATAAATTCACTTCAAAAATAAATGTCCGGATGCTACGAAGTTATACGAGTCATTTTAATTACAAAAACATTTTTTTTGGATTTCTTTATATGAAACAATTTTTTTTTTGTGAACGATACATTGAGAATGGCGACGATGCGCTGTTTGAAAGCGACCTGCACGGCCCGCTGGTCAACTGTAGTTCTCCGTAGTCCGTATCTCTACAGACACCTGTACGATTTGATGTAAATATACGTATAATTTAGATAGATTATAAAAACGTATCGGCTACTGTATGTTTTAAGATTTACGCGTACATTCGAAGAGTACTATTTATTACTTATATATGTATGTATTTGCTTTTTAAGTGAGCAAATATATTGAAACCGCCAGAATATACTGAAGTGACACAGAAAACGTATGTATCTGTCATTGTATGAATTATATTTTAAGTTAGTGCATACATTGCGTTCGGGAACAATATTTAAATATACATCGTATAGATAACGGTTTGTATAAAGCTGAGTCCACATAAACGAAGATTTGATTTTCGATAGCGTTCATGTGTTACGAGAATCTTATTCATCGTTCGCGTATACAATGAAAAAAAGTTAAAACAAATGTCTGCGCGCGAGCGTATCAGTCGCGTGGGGGTTTCCAGTGTTCGCCGTGTCTGCGAAAGGAAAAACGGTACGGGAAAATAAATTGGAATTCGCTGAAAAAATGTTTGCCTCGAACGCGGCGTCGGTTGGACGGCACGCAATACAAACTATTAGTGTGGACCCGGCTTAAGCGCTGAAACATTCTATTGACAAATTTCAAAACGGTTGTGGCGACACACAAAAAAAAATCTCATTTTATCGAACCAAAGAAAACAATTCGTGTGCGATATATGTATGCATATTTGTAATTATTCTACATTTGAACAAATATTATATGTCAGTGTATCTGTAACTATTTCGTATGGCCACTGTGTGCTATTGCATTTGACGACATTCAAACGTTTTACAATGTAAGTTAACATAATAAGTACGATTCTTATGAGTTGTGTTCAGTTGTTGATATCGTTTAATGTTCTATTGCTTGCTTGTGATGGTAGCTAAGTTTCGTGTCGTATATTTTATGAACAAAAATAAAAATTGTATTTAATTAACCGTTTTCGTCACGCCTGTACGTGCGCGGCGGCCGATGTATGTTTGCGTACAGTCGTGGCGAGAGATGCTTGCGGCGCCTCGGCGCGTGTGTGATCTGGTGAGTTTATTGATTGTTAGATTAGTTCCGATTGTATTTTACACTTTCGTCGGCGACCGTACACGCGTGACGGTGGGCGTGTCGTTCGAATTTCAAAATGCTATTCACTCTGTTAAAAGCACTTTTCGAAAGAGTCTTAAAGTTCACGATTTACTGTACGCGAGGGTAGCGGCACACGGCGGCTTTTAGTATCTTTCATATTGTAGTGTCAAATATGTTGGCTCAGAAGGCACGACCGAATTTTTTGAGACTGCGATGCAAAAAGTCGCACGTGTGCTACAAGCCTTAGAATTTCTTGTAGATTTTATTACTCCCTCCACCCATCGATTTCGCATTCGAACACTTGAACAGTATTTTCGTCACCGCTTTCGTAAATTGTAAGCAATACGATTACTATTTGAAATAGTCCGAAACAGCGCTCTATGGTTCCACGTCATTCGTTTCAAACTTGCGCGCATTGGGTTGGAAACTTTATTAGTATCGGCTGTAATCCTGAACGGAGGCGGCTAGTTATATAGAAAGTTTGATTGTGTTTTAGCGCAAAAGCGATCGGGTGACGGTTCACTGTCGTAATATTTCGTAGACGAGGACCTTGTGATACGATTTTCAATAGCAACGATGACTCTGTTGCAGTACGCCGCGCGTACTACTGCACGCACGTACCATCAGCATCATTATGAATCTGTTTTGTTCTACCAATGTTGCATATGAGTCTCCTCTCAAAATCACAAGCGTTAATTATTATTTTTCAGTTACTCGTCAACGGACAAATTAATGCATCGTATGAACGTGATTAAGTGCATAATATTCGTTTTTTGACGTACACTGCGTTAATGAATTTAATAAATGCAAATTAAATTGGAACTTTAACATAATGACACTTTCAACGATTTCAACTTTTTTATTGTATTTTTTAATAACGAACAACCCAGCCGACATTTTCGGCGGAAATAGTGTGAATACCGCAGAGAGGTTTTCAACAGTGTATGTATATAAGAATCATTTTTAAACATGTACTTTTGCCTGTTAACTTTAAACCAATGGACCGCACAACAGTCCCGGTCGGTAATGTGAAAACTGATCAATTACGTACCGGCTCAGGTGTCGCATGTTTTTCGGAAGGGTCTGTCTGGCATCGAACCCACACGAGGCCCTTCATCGCGGGGCCCCGCCGATTGCAGCGACGTCGGGGCTCACTGTGGCATTCGTAAAGTGTGAAAACAGTTTCATGGCGTTGAGCTGTTTGAGTTCAGTTCTCGGCAAGTTGAGGCAAGTTTAGTTGGCGGTTTCGTGCACTTATTCAGAATTAAGCGAAGTGAATTATAGCTCCTTGCGATATTTGCTATTTGAATAACAGCTTGCGGTAGCTCAAAAAACAATTCGTTTCAGCTCTTGGTATTGTGACGTTCAAACGCGCGGCGATTCGTTTGTGTAATTGAAGAATTTAACGTTAATCATAACGTTTAACGAAGAGGTTAACGTCTTCTTTAACTGAACTGCCTACGACATGCCGTCGTGATTTGATATATCGTCGTATTATGCAATGTTACATTACGTTTCGTTCCGTTATGTCACTTTACATCCCGTCACGTCACGTCACGTTCCGTCACGTCACGCCCTGTGATAAATCCACAGCACTCACCCCCTAGCTATAAAACCTGTTAATGTACACTAAAACACTATATATACATAAGTAACGTGTATTTATTTAAATATGTTATATCATTAAATCTCGCAATGTAAATATAATTGTTAAATAACTAATGATCTACGTTTCGACGGACGCCTTCGGTGACACGTGAGTTTTTAAGACGAAATGTTTATTAAAGCGAAGGCCTCTACATGAAGGTAATAAGATGTCGCTCTATAGCACACTCTAGTGTATCCAGTATCGTGTGCTAACATTGTACAGCCTTCGATGGAACATTCTGGAACTCGCGGAGCATCGAACGCGTTCCGTGCGATGTGGAGACGGACGTAAATTAAAGGTGCGCAGAGCCATACACAAAGTTAGCCATTTAGTTATCGGTATGGATAGTGTAAGTATATTTAGTTTTACGCGGTTGTAATAATAATAATCGTGTGTCGCACGGGCAGTGCTCGTCGTCTGGTACCAAAATCTAGTTGTTTAGTATATTTTGTTTGTTTTATTTTTATTTTTTATGTTTCCTATAAGTTCCCGACTGAACCAAAACATGGTAAGTACCTAATGATATAGGTGTCGTGTTAATGAACACCGTTTAATAAATGAATGAAAATCATGTTTCGTTTTTATTTTATTCGCTCCTTGCTTGTTACAGATCTGATAAAAACAATTAGTAAAGTTTCCCTTGTGTTATGTTTGAAATTTTTGCTACTGAGCATTAGTGATAGCATTGTGTGTGTGTGTGTGTGTGTGTGTGTGTGTCTTTGTGCGTGTGGGTGTGTTTGTTTCATTATATTTTGGCTGCAGTGATACATTAATTTATTTGAACATGTTCTAGAAACATATTCTACTTCAGCTATTCGCGTCCTGCTACTAGCATAGCATCGTATCACTTAGAACCTTGGTAAATTTATAATAATAATAATAATAATATCTTGGGACATCTCTACACATGGCCACCTGATCCCAAAGTAAGCGTCAAGAGAGCTTGTGGTATGGTAGCCAGGAGGCTGATATACATTTAAGTATAGTATATATGTATACTTAAATAGATATTTCTTTACACCTAGACACAGGACAAATACTTGTGCTCATCACACAAATATTTATTCTGAGTGGGAATCGAACCCACGACTCCCGGCGCAACGGTTAGGTTTGCTAACCTCTGCACCAAGGGGCCAGACATACATTTTAGACTCCTCGATGGACTTGGACAAGGTTTGATAATCATTTGTCAAATACCTAAACGTCTGTATTACGTACGATTTGACCCGATGCTGTATCTTAATAAAAATTGATGAAAAACTGGTCGTCACTCAAACACGCACTCACCGTCACAATTCCACTCGAAATTTTTTTACTATTATTTTGACAAATGTTCGTATAATGTTATACCTGGGGATCTTCAAGACAGCCGGCCTTTCGTATAAATTTAGCATTTCCTACTCAACATCGCGATCCCCTTTTCCTCCTCAGGATGATTAACGACAAAGCTTGCGGCATGAACAGCAGACACTGTAGAATCCCGCGCGTCTCCACGAGCACACTACCTATTAAATTTATGTACCTAACACTTGCGAACATTGAATATAAGGTACATTTGAACATGAGATTTCTGAAACTGTTTTATTACTATGTAACTTCAATGGAATTCCCCAAGAGGTAGGCAGAGGAAAGCAGAACACTCCCACGTTTCACCGGTTACGTTTACGTCCCACAATGTAATTGGTGGTGAGCCTATTGCCATGCAACGGGCTCATATCCAGACTTCGAATCACAGCTATGAAATCGAAATTTTAAAAAATGTACTATTCGACGCGGGTATCGAACCCGAGACCTGCCGATCGGCAGTCGCACTTGCAACCAAGACGACCATTGAAAACGTTTAAATTTTCAATAAATCGATTGTTTCGTTAAAGAACACTCTGAACCTTTTGTAATAAAATGAAAACGTCTCACCAGAATGTACATATACGCATTTCTACTACACACACACATCAACATGTCCCAATAAACATCGTTTATAATATTAGGTAACATCTAAACCGCCCTCGAACCGAACGGGCGATTATTGCCAGTGAAATATGACCCGAACTCTAATATATGGACGCGGCCGAACGCAATAACTACCCAATTAACGCGGAGAGAGCAATATCGCTGGAAAAATACCGCGGAAATGGCCGTAGGCCAATTAAAGTGGCAACTCACGCACGAACGCGAGTAATGTTCTGCTTGAGTCGTGTGCGTTCTATGAAGAAATGGTATATGAGTTTGGCGCATTAGTTGTGATCGTGAGCAATTGGTGAACAAATAGGTTAATGTCTTAGAAATATATCTAATGTAGTGGTAATAGTGAGTAGTAACATCACGCTTGTAATCCCCGAAGAAGTAGACGGAGAAATGTAGAGCACTCCCACTTATTATACACTGGATGCAGATCATAGCGCTGAGCGAATATTAGAAAAATCCAATATTTGAACCCGGAACCTCTCGATCGACAGGCGCCCTTGCAAACACTCGACCAGCGGGTCGGCAAATACTATATAATATTGATTGCCTCAGATTATATAAAATTGCATTGTAATGATCTTGACACCAGAGTCTCTGTACGAAAAGAGTGATGAATATCTATAAAGACATAATTGAAACTCGCTAATCACTAAATAACCCGGTGTGGGTGTAAAATAATCTACATACGTTTACATCAATTTCGTTAACCCTACAAATTTACAATTTAAGCTAATACGAAAACTGTCATACGGGCGGCGAGCGACGACAGGACTGCAGGAAGCACAAATGGACGAATTTGCATTTATGTGATTAGGGGACATCCGTCGCCAGTACATTACCCCCCGGCCGACGGCCAGCTACGACGCTGGCCGGCGCGCGCATACTAAGTATACTGCAGCTATGAATTCCTGTTGTACAAGACGACAATATAATACGTAACATCACGCCTGTACTACCCGGGGATATAGGCAGAGGAATGTAGTGTAGTCCCACGTTTAACCAGCTATGTTTACGTCCCATTATGAATGTTTTTAGTGAATTTTCACACTTGAGTAATTTGTAAAACATTTATGATTTCAATACAATAAAAGACTACGGTAAGTTGGTATATAGTTTTCTTAATTTATCGAAAAAAGAATGTGAGCTTTGATACCTAATTGAAAAGATCTTAATACTGCTTCCTGCGCTACATATAGGCATACTCTTCCCGAAATAAATTAAAATTTGATGGGATTCACATCCAGTTGCAGTCACGTAGCCACGCTCGGGGGCCCGGACGCCCCTGACACGTTCTCGATATGATGTTAGGCGAATCCCATAAAAATATATACTTTTCCACCGCTTTTTCTTACAGTGCCATTACCGCGATACTTTATGGGATTAGTAGACGTCATCACTACTACGTAAGTGTTTGTTTTTTTAATTTTCACATTTGCCGGGATAAATTAAATTTAGGAATTTTGGAAATAGCACTTTAAAGATAACTTTTAAAGAAAAAATTAACGTCGTATGTTGTATGATAACCTATTTTTAAATTGACCGTGTATACTTTAAAAAATGAATAAAACAACCGTATACTTAATAAACATAATCAAATAATACTTTCAACATAGAAAACAACAATCGAGGTGTGTCAAGATATTAAAACCAAAATAAAAATAACTCGAAGTCCACAAATCCGTCCATAATAATACATCAAACAATACATATTTTTCGCATTGTGGCGAATCTTATATAAAACCACACCGAGTCACAACAGTATATTGTGAAAGGGAACTTCTGAAAGATAAAGTTAACACCGAAATACGCGAGGAGGCCCCAAATTACGGAGAGTGTGAAGCGTTTCCAGCGCGAACTCTTTGTAAGAGTATGGAAATGCGGGGAGTAATGACGCGGATATGATTACAGCGGTGGAAGGAAGGCCACGCGTTCTGCTACATTTCGTTTACATAAAATGTTTTCACATTAGTAACAAAACGCACAGGGGATTCGCGAGTTTCCCGGGAGGGATGCATGCTTGTGTTGTGACATATGTAAGGATATAGATACTTTATAGTCTGTACTCTCTGCTTATCCCGTTTACCAGTAAAATGTTACACAATTTAATATATTCCTAACACCATTCTGTGATCTCCAATATTATATATAACGTGTCAATTAAAAAAAACCTGTATATTTGGATTAAACTTATCTGTGTTCAATTAAAATATTCTCTGAAATATTTTTTTATTTCATTCTGATATTATAATCTAGATTGTACGTTTAAAATAATAAACAAGCACCTAGCTGTTTCACATCTACGACAGCTGTTCAACGAAATTGACACTTTCACACGCAACACAGTCAGAACCTGATTTGAACTGCTATAATCTGTTGGAAAATAACCTTGAAAGGTCACTACGTCACATGTGGGTCGCACGTAATGTTTTGTGTACCTAAAACTCAATTTTGGACCGTAAGTCACACCACCTGATCGCCTTCATTGTTGTATTTATAACGTTCTAAGATACTCGCTCTCATATCGTTACGCCATGTTCCTTACAGTGCAGTCAGAGAGTACCGATGTCCTGTCTTATCTGTGATGTGATGTGTGATGTACACTCTTAGCACACTGGTACTGGTTTTCCGGTACCTGACCTATTTGGTGAAGATAGCCTAGACTGCCTTGTTGGTCATAGTTACAAACGCGACTGCGAATCGTGAGGCCCTAGGTTCAAATCCCGGGCCTGTTGATTGATTTTTTTAACTTAGATTCTATAGTAGTGTCCCGGTGTCTGGATATGTGTCCGAGGTATGGTAATAAGCTTAACACCTATTCCATAGTGGGATGTAAATGTAACCGGTGAA
>DWEI01005652.1:0-10657 GCA_018245875.1 Mysoria ambigua | reverse complement strand
TAATGTGAATGTAGAAATCTCAATATTTTATTAATATCATACTTGTTTCCCCCGAAGATGTAGAAAAGATGTACACAGTAAGTATATTGTCATACACTGGGCACAAATCTAGACTTTAAGTTACTAATAGGGATTTCAAGTTAGAAAACCCAACCGTACTCGACTCGGGGATCGAAGCGAGGACCTCAAGATCAGCGATCGTGCTTGCAAGCGTTTTACTAACGAGGCAGTCAAATATTGCAGCTGGTCAACTCAGACTTAATATTTAAACGAATATAAATTTTTATTTAATCATTCCTTTAATAGTCATTTCCAGCTCATCAAGCATGTTATGTTCAGATTATTTTTTTTTATATAAAACGGATTGTGGCCATAAGTATAAAATAAGCGTCTCTAAGATTATCCGTAATTAATTTGCTATCCATACACGCTTCTTTCCGACGATGTTCGCGACGGGGACACAGGTTCAAAGTTTTATAGGGCCATAACTTAGCTGGTATCCGGTATCTAGCCCGTTACTTCTGATACCGAATTTGTTCCATCAAGCCGATAGCTACTTTGGTACATCGCGACATTAGTTCCACGGTACATTATTGACCCTAATCGCGATATGAACCGGTATTAATAAAATTTACGCTAAGCTTTCAAAGCAATTTAAATAGTCGTCCACGGTGCGCTTTAATGTGATATGTTATTTAATATTCACGTATACAATATGTTGTTGCTGTAACTTCTGGTGTTGTAGCTTGCGATACAATTCTATTCAATAAATCATCACCGCTCTGGACGCTGTAAGAATGGAGAAGAGCTCAAGGAATTCGGCGCGATACTTTAACAATAGCTTTGAAACACAGTTACAAAAGTTTTCTCCAAAAATAGGACGTAATTCCCGTTTGTTGTTGTAACAAAAATGTGATTCGAAAGGCCACATAAACTTGTGCGACGATTCAGACGTAAACGGCCTTATTGATTTGGTAGAAAATTTTACGACTTCGCTGAGGTCCTAAACGTATAAACTTTATGGTGTTCATCGCTAACGGTAACAAATTTTGTAATTTCACAACGACCACCTCACTGGCCTTATTACGTATAGATATTATTACACCTTAAGTTTATGTCTGTTAGTAAAAGAAAAATATTTTTATTTATACAATGAGTTGTATATGTTCAGTCGATACGGCAAAATAATAGATCTATATAGATATATACATATATGTTACATGATCATTCTTGGTAATTTTATCATTTTATACAGTACTGTACTTTTGCTACTTCATTATGTGTCCAGTGTTTAAATTGATTAATATGAAACATGTTTACTTCTTGCCAATTCTAACCAAGTTTTTACTGTTCTTACCGATTAAAGGCGTACAGCAATTCGGCACTATTTCAGTGAAATAAACTTGCAGATGACAGGTCGTAACTTCATACACTGTGTATGTCATTTACTTTTTCTTTAAATAATAATACATAATGTGTTCTCGAACTTAATATATACGTTATTTGGCCTAGAATAAAGGAGTTCGTTGGGAAATGTGCAGCTAATTAGTGCAACCAATCATTCTAGTTTGACGTCGCTTAGCGACAGACATCAAAGTCGTTAAGTTTTATAATGCAGAAAAAAGTTTTCTTAATTAATTAATATAATTGCAAAGGCTGGCCTCGACCCGTCTATATCGTATTGAGCAATCCTCTTCGCGACCAGGGAACTATCGCCACAAAAGCGGTTAACCTCACATTATAGTTTACGTCAAGCGAAGCCAATAAAATATCGTTTCGTAACTCTAATCACATTACAACAAGAAAAAGACTAATAAATGTGAACGGGGCTCGTGTCCTAAGAATTCCGTAGAGTAACTAAAAATATTGTCAGATTTAATTATATTAAACACAGTAAATTTATTTCATCATCGTCATTGTCTTTACCGTACTGTTTTAGTTCACTACTGGATATAGGCCTCCCAGATGTTAAAACAATTAATTTTAAGAGCGATAACTTTACAGAAATGTGAACTTGACAAATAATGATGCTTATATAAGTAAATCATTTAAATTTCATATATTTTGTCTTAAAATATCAACTTGATGTATATCTACACAGATTATTAATTTAAATTATAATTAATTTCCTTATTCCAATGGTTCCCGGAAGAAATATATGTCATGGTTGGTACAGTGCTACCTCGAAGAGTTTTGTTCGATTTTCTCCGTTACGGAACCTTAATGCACCAAACACCTAACAGCATGACGTCCATTGATTTATCGAGCAAGTAAAGCGCAAGCTCCGCTCTTTTTTCTCTCTTGATGGATTCTGGTATCACTTAGGCCCCGGTGAGCCGCGATAGTAATTATACGTCGATAGTTTCGAACCTCGTAAGTGATACGCTCCACGGATCGCCTCGGCGATGATGAATGTTCAAATCCACTCAATAACATTACCCACAGTTACCAACTTTGATGGCGTCAACACGATACAACTATTTCACGTGCAGTATAATTATGTTTCTTTTAAAAAAATAAGAAAACCAGACAAGTAGGCAGGAAATTATACTGAAGCCTGAAGACTTCGAATGCACTTTGAAGCGTCATTAGGGCGTCTCGTCTTAAAGCAAAATTCAGTTCAGCTCTTATGATGAGCACAAATATAATTTTGCTTTCACCATTCAATATTTAAAAGTGTAGACCCAAGATCATAATATAAGAAACTTAATATATTTAAGTATTAGTAACCATCCCCTTAGATAATGCTATTACGCACTAATTGTAGATCAAGGTAACAATTCGATTGCTTTACAAGGTAATTGTACAAATAAGAATGACTCATAACATTAAGAAATTATTTAAAATAGTATAAGATTTACATTAGAACGACGGGTCAACAAACCTGGTGATTGAATCATAATAGATAAACAATCATTACTGAGTCGGTGCCAAGCAGTGATAGTTTAGTAGCTTAGGATTCTATCTGGTTACTGGGTCCTGGATTCAGATAGTGGCTGGCTTGATTCTTTACATAAATGTCTAGTTTAAAACTCTACCATTACTTACACCATGAATAAGCCTGTACATTATATAATGCCCACGTTTCCTTTAAAGTGTGTGAAGTCTCTCAACATGCTCTAGGTAGACGAGGGTCTTAACCCTTTCTCATTCCGCGAGGAAACTCATTTCGTTAATTTTGTTAATTCAATATATTTCTTAGCACAAAAGTACGCGTATATGCGTTATTTATTACAATTACATACTTCGGCGTTAACGATATATTATTTCTACTACCACAGCACAAATTTCCACACAGTACATATTTATACATTGAGTACTGAGCCATCCAATCGGATATTAAAACGTAAAACATGCACATAGTCTATATAATGTTACTCTTTTTTCCCATGGAAGTAGGTGGAAATTGAGAATGTCCACCAGCTCCGATGCTAACATGCTTTTTCAGATCTATTCGTACCTTTTTATTCCAGTCAAAATGCGTGATCGTCTAAGCAAGATATTCGTACTATAAACCTGGCTTCATTTCATGACGTTTCAGATTTATTCCTTACAAGTGGCACAGGTACGCGTAGGTCTATCAATCTCGAATCCTTGCTTCTAGTTAATTGTTATAGCAAAAATCGTGCCTGTAATTGTCATTCAGCGTATCAATTCCAATTACGCGTTAAATTCCGAAAAACCTTAGCTCTCAAATTAGTTATGTTTGAAATTCCGCTTCTCGTTTCCTGTGTTATTCAAACGAAATCAATGATGTTCCATGACTGCGTGCACGCGACGCGCATGAACGTTCTTGGCAATTTCGATGATACCTCTAAACGGAATTGCTCTATTACGTATTTAATTAGAGCTATTAAACCGTATCGAATGATGAACGTGGCTCGAGACCAGATATTTGCTGTCGAGGAAAAAAAATTTCGGCCAATTGGCCAATTATTCCGCGAAGGCCGATGCCAGCGCAACCTATTTCGTAATTATTGATTTATTTAAGGAATTTATTACTTTGTTATTAAAATCATTAAGGAATCCCAGATGCGTTAAAGTGTTTAGAGATAATATATGAGGGAATAATGATTCTTTTAATTTGAGCATATTTACATATAAACATTAAAGCTACATATGCAATTATTCCAGGAAAAAATAATATTACTTAGATTTGATTGTTGTTAGATGACGATTGAAACTAGCGGCAATGATCATAAAATTATCCTATAAGTACCTACATTGTATGAAATAATGTGGAAGTGTATGTTTAACATATAATATACCTACCGGACAGTTCAATACAAAATAATATATCTAATTGTTTCATTATATGAACATAAATAAGAGCAAATTTAAACTATAGCAGTATTATAATGATATAAGTATTGTAATGAGTATAATGACGAGTAATAAATCTTCTGGGTTGTGACATATTACATGCTTCTGTATGTTATTTAGTCTTTAATAATTAACCATTCCTTCGGGAAGTCATTCTGCATGTGTTGAATCAAGATCATACATTATACTATTGACAGTTACTATCTCGTGTGTAGCAGTACAAAAAGTATTCCAAATATTATCATCGCAAGCAAAAACTGTGCATCATTAGGGTCCATAGTCAAACAATGGGTATTCATCTATGAAGCGATTTATTGCATATAACGAACTGGATTTTACTACGCTCAATCCATCTTATTGATCAGTATCATTGGATCGCATAAATTACTACTGGTTCGCCTATCTTTTTGGCTGAACTAGTTTCTAATTTACAGTTTCATTCGTGTGTCGTCCCAGTTAGCATTCGAATGAATTGTTTGAAGAATAACCAAAAGTAAAACTGTTTCTGCGGTTTTATTTTTACATAGCGACTTTACATATACACTTAAATTTACAAACATCTTGTATATTGACTTCACATTTACTTTTAAAAGTCTTCTTTCGGTTCAAGTATTTGTATTTCCTTATTTTTATTAGTAAAGTGTAAAGGGAACCGGAGTCAAGAGCATTTTTATCTCTTCCCAAAATTTAAGAGGAACGTACATAGATTCATGATTAATTTTGTAATATGCTGAGCATTGTAGTGAGGCAACCATGTTTCGCCATATATATAAAACGTAATTCTGTTTGTTCTTGTTTGGTATGTAATGCAAATCAACTAGTTGTGTAGATTTTTACGTTCACGATGGCGTTCACTAAAGGAGGTCTATGTCCCAACTGGACTGAGATAGACTGTTGGTCATAGATTTTCAAGTATACGTTTTATTGTTTGACTGCCCAGTTCAACGATATACAAGGATCATGTGTCATTGTTACCTATTTTAATGCATTATAAAGCTCCTTCCCCACCGTGCGGTGGCGCGCGCGCGCGGCACGTCGCGCGTGACCTGTGATGATTGATGATCGTGATCCCTTCCGCGACTTATCTTCGAGTATGTATCTCCTTGTTGCGTTCTACTGTTCAATGTAACCTAATCGTTTCGTGAGTATTTTACGGGCTTAACTTATATGTATATATTTTTTTCAGGATGAATCGCATACCTTCAGACCTATACCTACATGTAAAGTACCTCGATCCTTCTTCATGAGAATACGTCGCCTGCTGCGAGGTCGCGGCTGCAACTCACTGACGGACTTTTTTCGATATTTTCGTACCGATATCTAATAAGTATTTTTAAGGACTTTCTCTAATTCAAAAGGCCTTTGTTTCAAAGTAGCAGAAACATCTACCTCGTATCAGGTGATCTTAGACGATTAATGGTCCACATCTCTCCCGTGTCTATTAGTGTCTATAGATCTGTCGTTGCGTTGTAAAATATGTCATATCAAAACTACTCTAGGAAAACTAGAAAGCAAATTAAAACCATACGTTTCTATTGACAGTAGTAAAAACTGATTAAAAGATTCGATTGTAATTGCTTCTATAGTCTTATTACGTTTTCGTTTTTAACGCAACGTTGGATAAAATCGATTTAACGATAGTATTTATTATAGAGTTACAATAATAAGAATATACTGTAAGAACATTTAACAAGAAAATATTAAATGGTTAAAAACTTATGAAATAAAAATATTTATGATTATAGTACATTATAAAAATGAATTTATTTATGTTAGTCACTCAAACATACTTCTGAATGAATGAATACTATTAGTACAAAAACAACCACGGCTACTGTACGGACAATTTAACGACGCAACAATTGTTTAAAAACTAATAAATAAATATGCTTCCTTGTTGATCGACCATAATAATGGGAGCGAAATTTAATATGGCCTGACTTACGAATCGATAATGTATGAAAATGTATTCAAAATAACCGAAGAAAATTACACAGTGTATTTATCAATTACGGGCAGACGTATCATAATATTTGTAATGGCAGCTTTTCGAAATAACAATGGTGTATCTGCGGGCTATGAAACGATGTGAACCTGTTTATGTAATTGTGGTATTTTCCGAACGGTGTTATTATTACTCATCAGTGCCATACTCAGTCGTCGCGTTCGCACTGATCAGGTATTGAAGAAGTAGATATATTTATTCCCGAAGCTTCAATGATATGATAATTGTAGATAATTAGCAAAATGACTTGACTTGTTGTGTGTCACAACGGAGGGATAAGTAGAGACATTGAAGGAAAGTGAGTGAAGGTGTATGTCACGTGACGTCATATGCAAGAACCCAGCATTTCACGTCTCTAATGTCGAAATACACGAATTGCGATGTTAACTGAGTTGAAACTATCTCCTCGAAAAGTAACCCAAGCATGGAGGCGTCCAGTTTCGGTTTTAGATTAGATTTATTTTGAGAAATGTAAAAAAATGTTAGGCAATTGAATTAATATAGTTTAGTAATAAGTGCGACTGCCGACCGGGAGGTCCTGGTTTCAATTCCCGGGTCGAACACTACAAAAAATTCTGATTTAGATTTTCTAGTAGTCATTCGGAGTCTGGAGATGTGCCTGATGCATGGCAATATGCTCACGGCCGATTCCATAGTGGGAGGTAAACGTAACCGATGAAACGTGGGAGTGTTCTACATTCCTCTGCCTACCTCTTCGGGGATTACAGGCGTGAAGTTACATAGTTTATTAATGTAACATAGTTTGACACTATAGAATTCTTTCCACCGGCGAACTGTTTGGATGTCAACAGATTATATTGCACTTAGATTTATTTGCAGCTATACCTAACAGTATATAAAATATATACAATATATGCATATTTATATAAAACAGATAAGAACTGTTACTAAACAAAACTTAGTCGTATATTGCGTAGTTGGAGTGGACGCGTGCGCGCGTACAAGGTCACAATCACGTAAGCATGCACATTAAAACTGTTTTGCTAACTACGTAAGTAAATGAAATTTATAATTGTGAGTAAACGAAGCAATAAATAAATGTCTTGGAACATTTCCACTCACGACGCCACGTTTCAACGTAGTCAGGATACCCTGTGTTATGCTGGTCAGCCGAGTAATTATCTAAATATGTATATATGCATATACACTTGTAAAAGTATTTATTTTTATCAAACGTACTTATGTTTTTCACCCTAACCTCACCACCTCCAGGTCAGCAGCAGTTTACCGACCACTGGAACTAACCAATATTACTAATTATAATTTTTTTCAAAGTCTAATTATAATTGTTTTTTATATTTAAATGTAAGTAACACATGTAACAGTAAAAGTAAATATCAGCATTTTACTAGCCGCAATAACATGGACATGTTACCGCAAGTGTGATGTAAAATTATCAATGGTTCAGACTGCAATAAGACGAAGGCGCTGTTTCTATTTTACTAATATTTACCAGTAGTTTCGATAGCCCGACAAGATGTGACCTTTTGGAGATCCATTTGATTTCCTTATGAGCGCCTACCGAACGGCAGTCACGACAGAGACCGCATCGTTAATATTACGGTGAACAATGTAAATATTTATATGAAATTTCTTAATATTTTTAGGTCACGTCCTGGACCTGTGAACGAAAACCTCCATATTACGCGAAAAAATCAAATACACACTGAAGAAAAAATCATGACAAAAATAGATTAAATGTGAATCGCAGAAGATGCGTACGCGTATCCAAGGTCAAGATACTTCCTAGGCGCACACAAACAAACCAATAAATACGATTATACTTGTAATAACCGTCTTATTTTTATTAACATAGATGCCCGGTGAATTGTATTTACCTACAAGCTGAGCCACTCTTGTATATTTTTTATGGCAAGTGACCATCTAATTAATGTACATTATGCTAATGCGCAATGGATATCTCTCTTCGTAAATGAAAATTTTTATACACACACACACACGTAGTTAGGTAAGATATTTGATACGGAATGCGCTTTGTACTTAAAAACGTATTTGAATTTTAAAAATCACACTTAATTTTACACTTTAATTGAACTTGAGACTTCCTAAGTAGACGGTGAAAAGTCAAGATGAATGTAAAATATTTTCTCTTTTTCGCAAATAGATATTATGACTTTCAGCTTTTTGATAGTGACAGAAGATCCGGTTTCAAAATTCGAACAATAAAAGGGTAATGATGAAGGTGATAAATACAAATCTATATGAAACATGTTATATGACATAAATTGTACAAAAGTTTTGAAGTTCAAGACATTTTACGTATTTCCACATTAGAAATAAGAAATCTGGTTTAATATACATTTTATACCTTCGTAATGTTTAAAAGCGCCTACACTATTCACTATCTGGTACATTTTTATCTGCTACATCAGGTATTATCAGTATTAATTTTAAAACCTCAACATCCATCATTTCAATCGGACGTTTGACGAGATTCGCTATCGATAATATATTTTTTCTCTAAATAACTACTCACGTGTCCCGTGCTATGTATACGTTGGCTATTTATGTGTTTGAGCGATTGAAACCGATTAAAAAAATCCTACGTTGCGTTACGCTACGTCTAAAATCTTTGAACTTCACATATCCGCCATCATCTTAAATTAACTTAGTTTCAGCTTACTAATTATATTCTTGAGTAATAGATGATACTTGAGAAGCCCGTGGGCGTACTAAATTTCATACGCTGATATATCAAAGTCAGCGAACCAATCGACAATTGGCATCCAAACAAATTAATCGCAGTTTATCTCCGATCACCATAAATTGACTCCGCTGGAGGAGCTTCTGAAAAATGCGCACAATTTATTAGCAATACTGCAAGAAGAGATATAGATAATGTAATATGTATAGTTATTCATGTACATATTTATACAGATAAAGATAATTAAAATATTGTTTTCTTAACATATTTGTAATGATTAAAGAGTGCAATAATTGTTGCTTGCCCAATATTTGCATCAATAAAATAAAAGCGAATAAAAGTCGAATAAAAGCGTATTTTGTATTTGTCAAAATTATATATAAACTCGTATACGACAAAGTTTCCGTATATCTATAGCTTGAAGGAATTTTATTAAATTTGTCCTACCGTCGAATACACGTACCGTTTGATACCGTCGGTGTCCCATAAGATGGTGAGAATAAAGACGATAGTACATCCAGCGAAGAACTCGCCTGATTGCCGCTGCGATCTGACATCGATCCGCGTAATGCGCTCTACTGCGCGGGACAAGTTGCGAGCGGCTTCGGTCGCGACGGCGTCAGCGAATGAATACTGGAAGCGGGAGAACAATAGAAAATATGTAGAACAAAACTATTAACGTTATTGAGAAATTTACGCAATGTTAATGGCAATCAATGCGAATCGTTATCGTTTACTAAGCCGATTCTTATTTAGGATTGCGAAGTAATACAAAGTAATGAAACATATTTGCAACATAAGTTTAAAATAACAGTTGAAATGAACAGACTACGGCCTTAATCCTCTCATTCCGAGAGGAGACCCACGTTCCAGCAGTGGAACAATAGAAGGGTCGATATCGATCGATCGAACAGTTTAAACTTCTATATTGGATAGTTGTAATGTATTGGTCATTTTTATGACATAAAAGCTGGAGTAATACATCATTTCTACTTTATATGTTGAAGGAATAATAATAATATCTTGCGGCAGGTACACACATGGCCATCTGATCGCATAGGCTAATTAAAGAATGACCGGGTTCATCCGCAACTGTTACAAACGTCCATAAGCATGGCATCTACTTATGATCAGGTGGGCTCTCTCTTATTGACCATGCTCTTCAATATAATAATCGCTACCGGCTATGAAAAGCACTAGTATAAAAGCATCGCCGCGTAATGGGGTGAGCGATTGCGCGGCCTTACGCATGCGGCGCACGTAACACGGGGAAATTACGCGCGTCGCTCCGCAGGATCGCCGGGATTCGGGCGATCGTCTCCCAGGACGCGGCGATCGAGGCATACCCGATTCGAGACTGATTCCGTGCCGTTTGAATATTTTGCACCGACTCGTTTTAATCGGAAATCGGACAATTTGAAAAAAAAAAAACGGTGATCTTTAAAAACTAACGGTACCAAGAATGGTTTCATCGCATTTTATATCTAGTCACAATACTATGAGTTATTATTACTAGAAAAAAATTAATTAAAAAAGTTAATGATTTTTTGAAATGTATAGGTACGTGATTTAACATAAATATATAAGTAATTCAAAATGATTGTAGTTACACTTATTAGACGCACCCGACGCATATTTATAAC
>DWEI01005651.1:0-10660 GCA_018245875.1 Mysoria ambigua | reverse complement strand
ATATGCTTATTAAGTGGTATTCCATAGGGATAATATTTATAATAACTCAACTCACTCAATACTTCAGATGGCATAGAAATATATAATTCAAAGTGCGAATAATTTTCGGGACTGAGCATAGAAGCTTCATAACCTACTAACTTCATAACTTTATTTCCCAAAGACACTAACTTTTAAACATTTCAATACATTCTTAACCAGTGTGGCAGATTAAGGAGCCCAACCGTTCTCAATCCTCAATAATTCTATTGAACCATTGAATTTTTCGGTCACTAATATTATTGAATTCGATTCGTCGTTGATAAGTTGTTACAAGCGCGATTGCGGATCAAAAGGTCCCGGGTTCATATTGCGGTTTGGTTGCAACTAGATTTTTCTAACACGGATTCTTTAATGGGAACTCAGAGTTTGAATATGGGCCCGGTGCGCGGCAACACACCCAGCGCCGAGTGGGACGTAGACGTCTCTGGGGAGACGTGGGAGCGTACTAGTCGTAGGATGTTACATTTTTTAAATAAATATTGCTTTTTATAGGCAATGACAGTCGAGAGCTTTATAATTGAGCCACCCACTTCATTGGTTCTAGATTCGAATCTTGGCGCGCATTTTTTCACAACATCTTGTGTTTTAAGACCAAATATCTTTTATTATAACAGTAACGCAAAATATCTCGAGGCGACCGGCATACTTTTGAGTGCTTCATGAGATTTCATACGCCCTATTAGGGCGTATGAAATGTGCCAGCCCGCACTTTACCGGCTCCCCAGAATTATTTTTCTGTGGAGCTGGTAAAGCGTAGTAAAGTCTGCCTAATCTGTATCCAGAAAGATCAAGCAATTTATGATAATAAGTACCATTTATGAATCATTATTGAATAATCAAAGATTTTCTTTGATAATGACCTTTTTATTATTATTCCTTAATATCTTACATCTCCCCTTCGATTATTTCAACATAGTATCCAAACGCTATCCACGAAATGCTATATTATCAGTATTAGCGTATTGTTATACAAAGTTCTTGAGAAATATATTATTGTTATAAATTTATACAGACTTGTTGAAACACTTCTAATCCTAACACGGGGTAGGTATTCATAGTTTCAAGAATTGTTAATACGGTCAGTCATTGTAAAAGTGACCGTTAATGATAAATTTTCGTGCGTTACCTGCGCGTCTGATAGCTGACGTCAATCAAATCTGCACAATCAATAAAATATACAAATAAAGTTACTCAATACCTCGGTATGGTCAATCATGTAATGAATGACCGCCAACAACATTTGTTCACGCTTCACTATGCAAACGATAACACGCCAATCAGTTATACATCCGTAAAGTTAGACAATACTCGGCACGGTCAACTCTTACGTGAGTGACCGCAAGTAAGGAGCAGCGCAAACATCGATTCCCTTAACTTTACGTACAACAGTACCACTCCTGACTCTTGTAATTACCACCGCCATCGTAGTGTTGATCGAACCGCTTGTAACCCTGACACGGTTGGTAGCGAGTGATCCGCAAGTTGAACCAACACCGGCGAAGGTCAGCTCCGGGACCGCACAGTCGTATTGGCACATTTTCATTAGCGGACCAATAATTCGGACGGCATACAGTTACAGCGCACTAAATCACATCGGAAACGGTGAAAGACAGTTAACATCTGACGGGTAACTTGGCTATTGATCTGTATTAATCCATGGTGGAGCAGTATCATGGAAAGTTCTCCAGTTCTCAATTTTTTTTAAAGAGACCAATACAGGATATAAGGAGAGTTACAAATATGAAGATATCGATGGAGGTAGAGCCGATTTTAGAATCGGGAGGTTATAGCTAATCGAGATTGTAGCATTTTTTTATGGAATAACTCTTTACTTAATATATGGTTATATTAATATACATTCATATAACATATATTCAAATTAATAGTATTCATATTAATATATATTCACAATAGGTATGCATAAAGAAAATATTGTTAGTAAAATACATATATAACCTAAAAATACCCGAGATTGAGAGATTACACTAAAAATTACATGAATGTTATATGACCCCCATAAGAAAATCTTCTAGGAACATCGCGTGTTCCTGCGCTAGTTCTTGAACTCTGTAAGAAGGAATGTCGACTCAGGAACAGGAATTGTTCACTTAATCGATCCACTGACGTTTGTGGCTGACGCTGCGCTCTCGTGGATTTTACGGCGATAGAAATTATACATGGAAAGTTTTGAAATATCAACGGACTTCGAGCATTTCCGTTTGTTTGAAAGTATAATTACTGCTTTTAAGTTGATTAGTGGTAAACATTTCAAATTCCTGCCAAGCATTAATATAATAATGCACTTTAAGATAATAATAATAATAATATTATTGCAACATCAAGCCAGGTCTTTTACGGATAGACAGAGAGATTTGCGAGCCAAATATTTTTTGTGCTTACATTTGTAACATGCGTCTTTTACATTTGTATCTCTCCATACATGAACCTGGGTGTCTTTTACAGTCATGGTAAAATTTCAATAGATCGCTCGCCGACAGGTAATCTGTCGATCTGACTTCGACAGCAAGCCACTGCTAGATTCGGTACGTTCAGGACTAGGAGAGGTAATGCCAATTAAGGGAAACCTGTGTTCGGCAGTGGAATCAAAAAGGCTGGTGGCGAATCCCTTTCAATATATTGTGAAAGGTAAATAACAATAGGCTCACCTATTCCATAGTGGGACGGAGACGTAACTAGTGAAACGTGAAAATGTTTTGCATTCCTCTGCCTACCTCGTTAGGGATTATAGGCGCGAAGTTACGTAAAAAGTGATACATTTAGAATAAATATTTCAATGTTAAATTTCAAGTTGTTAAACATATCTAATTTGAGTTTGTACAGAATTAAGTCTCTTTCGATCCGCGCCTTTAAAATCTCCGCGACGCCACCACCGGCCACCCTCCCAACCCCACCCCCCCACTCGACCTTCAATGCGCTTTACAGAAACTGCGCCGCGAAATATTACATGTATATTACTAGTATTTTGTTAAAGGAAAGATGCCCTTAACGCAAAGGAGAAATATAAAAATATTAAAACATCTTTATATATTGTTATTTTATTTGTAATTTTTATTATTTTGTCATTGGATGTAGTATATAATTAGTAATTAATCTCTGTTCACGTCACCTACATAAGTAATTTCTGTCATCGTCAACATATATTACTATTATCATCATCAACCTTTTGAAGACCTATTTGCCCTTTTTCAAGTGGGTTAAGGCCATAGTCTGCTCGCTAAGCAAGTACAGACTGTTAGATCTCTCACATTCTATAGAACCAACGGTAGTAACTAAAGCGTGCCAAATTTCCTCACGTTTGTCTTAGTTACAGCAGTCGATATATAATCATAGAATATTCGGTCACTCCGAGACACCTGTTGAGGTATTATAATAAAACAGAGACAGCTATAATGTTGTCGATATATTAGACCGTCATTAATGTTATTATACACTAAAAAAACGAACTATAAAATAAAAAATAAAGTTGTAGGTTTGATATCGCCTTTGAAATTAATCCACTCACTCGTTTCCCCGATCTCTGCTGCACTTGGCACATCAAAGGGAACTTGTCGTGTAAGATTAGTTCTTTTAATGAATCTTAAAACTAATTCGCTTTGAGCGAAAACGAAATACTTAGCAAGCAGTCACTCGTAATCGTGGGTTAAAAGTTACTTAAACTTACCCAATGTACGTGCAGAATAATTGTATGTATTGCTTTACTGCGTTCATATTAGTAAGATTGCACTGTTTGAAGTTCTCTCGTGTATTAAACAAACAACTATCGCCCTGCCGCCCATCGATCTTTACCACTCTCCATTATAGTATGAAGTACAAAGTTTCAGCGGTATAAATGACATGTGATAGCAAATATGAACGTTTCAACCAATGTAAAATAAACACAACGAATTCCTAAATGGAAATGAGGGTAAAATATTGTTATTTCGAAAATGGAACACGGAGCGACAATCAATCGAACTAACAGGAAACAAAGACGAGGCATGATGAAGAATGAATAGTTCTTGATAAAGAGGAAACTTCTTGAGAAATTTTCTTTCGAATAACGTAAACAAACAATATGGATACGTTTACATCGTCTACTCCTCTACGCCGCACGTTAAGATGTCATCCAATAAACAATCTTCATATTATGATATTTATTTTTAACCAGATATTTAGGCAGGATGTACAAAATCATCACTGGACTCTGATAGTTCTTATAGAGATATTTGGCACTAGAGTTAGACCAGACGTCATGGTACATGACAATCCCGAATATTTCGTGTTTATATAAGATTTTTCCTGCAAAAACGGTATCTTTGGTGTAGAGTCGCGGGTCGCGGGCATGGCGTTTATAGTATAGGTATAGTCTTTTTAGAACCTGAGTGTTATAAATCATGAGACATTCGTCCGCAGGATTCTGGTTGGATGAATTGGAAGTTCTAGAAGCGCGTAGCCCCCAAACAGTGCGCAATGTTGTATCGCTACATGATCATTTCTTATCATATCAACGCACGTTGATCTACATTAAAGAAAACACAGAAGTTTACTTTAAATAATAAGTATGTGTGTTAAGTACAAAACTAAGGCAGACACGAGAATTTTCCGTAACCATAAAATTCTACCGCACTGTAAGACGCCATGCATTTTTAGAAAAGTTAGTCGGCCACTTCACAGTAATCACCATGATGTTGGCTTTGAACTTTTTATCAAACTTCGCACATCGAAGTTACAAACACCGATACCGGTATTACCATGTGAAAAATATGACATGGATGTAACTGTTCTTCGTTGGTACGAAGTGTTATACAGTTAGGCTTGTAAACAACATACATGGCTTGACTGTATACTAGAATGCAAACATGCTACATGCTAAAATCTGTATACTTGATATAACAATGGAACACGCAAAATGCTTAGGCACTGAAACTGTTGAACAGATATATCGGATATTCAGCCACAAAGGAAACTACATACAACACTTACCACGTTTTTACGTTTCAATCGAACGGTCGCCATTCATTGTAAATTAATCGTTCTCTAACGTAACTTCACGCCTGTAATCCCCGAAGGGGTAGGCAGAAGAATGCAGAACATTCCCACAATTCACCGGTTACGTTTACGTCCCACTGTGTAATAAGTGGTGAGCCCATTGCCATGCATCAGGCACATATCCAGACTCCGAATCACTACTAGAAAATCTAAATTAGAAAATTTTGTAGTGTTCGACCCGGGAACCGAACCCGGGACCTCCCGATCGGCAGTCGCACCTGCAACCAACACGACCAACGAGGCTGTAATATTAATATGATTGTATTCGTCTTTGGCATTGGCAATTTCTCTGGCGTTGCATTTGTCCATCGCTTACAATCAGATGGACCGTCCTTGTTAGGTTCTAATTATAAAAAAAAATAAAGTGTTAATACAACGTTTTTTATGTTAATTATGACTAATCATTTATTAAGATTAAACCTTCTATATATGTATACAAACTATAATTTTTGCACTATTTGGGTTGTCCCTCACAATTACTTGGTCATATATACAAGCACTAAATCCGTCTTTTACATCAGATTGGACTTCCAATTTCTTAGATACATTTATGCAAGGGAAACTGTGCTTTACTGTTACAAAAACTAGGCTCAAGGTAGTATTACGTAATTGCTTAAAAGCCCGACCATTTGTCTCGGTTAGGCTAGGAGCCAGTCACGCCCTTCTTAGGTTTTTGTTGGCATGACAAGATCCGTCGTTATTATTTGCGCCGTCCAATTTTTTTCCCGTCTCATTTATTTGACACATCGCGACGCTTGCTTCTGGACGTTCAGATGTAATGGCTTGTTGACGTAATGACTACCACGATGGCACTAAGCGAGCGTTAGATTTTGCTTTGCTTCGGTCGTAATACATCACTTAATACTTTCCAGTTTTAAGGATTTTACCCAAATAATAAATAATTTTAAATGTGATTTTAGATTAATAATAGGTTCTGTGTATAAAAATATAATTATTGTAACATCACCCCACGACTCTTATGAGGTAGGCGAGGTGCGGCGATTGCGAAATATCTCTATTCATACTATCCTCCTCCTATCAGACAATATCTGACCTATTCGGTCAAAATAGAAATTCTTGTAACCAAATACTACGGGCGAGTATATGAACGTTAAATGTAAAACTATTTCGGCGAGCACAATGTTTGCATTGCAATTATTATTTTCAAGCTCGCTATAACGTTTTACGTCTCATTTTTAGCGCGCGTATAAATTCATCTCTTACATAGAACGGGTCGTGTCACGTCATTATCTCGCGTAACACATTCACGGGAATATTCTCCACATTAAATTCCTATATTTTCCAACGAACGTGCGGATGAATGTGCGACGGTAAATACACTCGGTTATGAGTAAGTGCAAGATATGATTCGTTTTGGTAAAAGCGCTTGGTACGTTTGTTTTTTATGCTCAATACTAAAAAACGGAATTGATAAAATCTTTTTTTTCTATAATAAAATGTTATTCTTGAACATAAAGCAGGCATTAGTTCTGATTGTTTTATGTCTAATGAAATTCTCGCATGTTTCGGGTATGTTTGTAGTAAGTACTAAGAGTGAATTTTAATGTTATTACTTCTTTTAAAAATCTTTGATTTTATTTATTTGATATCTATTCATTTCTATTCCATAAGTGAGAAATATTTCATAAAAACTCTTATATTAAACTTGTACCGTTCAATTACTTTTCGTGTCGGGGCTGAGTAACGAACCATTCCTCGACAGGATGCCATGACATATGGCGTCGTAAGAGGCAAGTCAGGCGCTGGCACGTCGCGGTATAGCGAGAGATGCCTGAACACAGCAAAATGCTTAGGCCGCCTATGAGCTGCAGTATAAGCGATTGGAGAAGGTGTGCTCTGAGATCCCCAACCGGAATGCCCAGCGTGGGAATTATGGCCATAACCGCTCATGGAGGACCTATGTCCAGCAGTGGATTGTAACAGATGATGATAATGATGAATTGAATACCCATATATATTCTCTACTTACAACTTTTCTAATCAATTTTCTATTTCTGTTATTATTGTGCCCGACTGGTCACAATAGCAAAAACAGAGAAAAATGACGTACTTTGATGTCGGAGGCCAAGATCAACTTCGGGTCGATGAGCCAGCCTAGTAAGTAAGTTGGTATTTTTAAAGTTAGTCATCATAAAAGAAAAGGAACTGGCTGCAAGTAAATTAATACACACAACAATGCAAAGCTGTAAATTATTGTTCTACTAGTAGTTTATTTGGGTTCATATAAATATTTCTCGTAACTTTGTAAAATGTTAAAGACCAAAAAGAATAATTCAGTTTTCGCTAAACTTCCTTTGGCTAAACAATTCTTGCCAAGAATGGTAAAAAATATCTTTGTTCCCAACAAAAATTGCAATTCCGTCCAGTTCAGTACGTGATACATCCGGAGTCAAAGCTGGTCTTTGTTGCTAAATAAGTCTTAAGTTACTCCACAGTACTAACTATTCTAGAACAATAAAACTGAACAATTCCCGAAAGTGCAACATTTGTGAAGCAAGGATATGAACAAAACACAAGTTTTAAACCTCACACTACAAAGAACTGTCTTGCAATAAAGCAAGTTTACTTATATATTTTGTGAACTTACCATCATGATTTTCTGACAATCCGTTGTAGACAAACTTGCCCGAGCTGCTGAATCTCCCCGTATTTTGTATGTTAACTTGTCTGCTGTCGATTATAACTCATACTGTGTAATACATATTATGTAAAACTGAAAAAGTTCGCTTCGTGTGTTCTTTTTATTTACATTAAATGATACATAGAAAAAAGGTCTGGAATGTATTGTGATATCGATCTTTACGTGAGTAAAGCCGCGGGAACAAACTGCCTATTTTGTGTAGTTTTCTTCGTGTAAGGCCAAATAACCATGGAAAAACGGTCTTTAAAAATAGTCCGACGTGTCCCTTACCGGATCACAAATTGCCCTGTTACCCGTCACTAAGTCAGAAATTTGTCTGGTTGGTAGGTATACTAAATCAGAAACTGAGTACGCAGTGGATTGCAATATGAAATAATCAGCTAAAGAGCATCAGTATACAAAGTTACCTTCCAATAAACAACTTCAATTCGAAACTGAACGCTAAAACTGACGCGGAAATGAAACACCAACAACTCGACACTAAGTTAACTAGTTAAGCTATGACCTGTATTCATTAGCTTAATAACATTAGTTTGTTAAAACAAACATTGTTGAAGAGATATTGAATTAACTATCACGAAAATATTCTGCACAATAAATTTTTGAAGGTTCAAAACAAATATAATATTTAATATTGTTATCTGCCACACCGTGCAACATTCAAGACTCTTCATTAGTGGGCCGACGTCAAAGTGACTTTTAATGAGTACGCTATAAACCAATCAATTATGACTCCAACCGAAGCACAAAGTTGGTTTCATATCGCGCCATACTCCGTCTCTATGCAACGTGAAGGATGTTGCCTAGGGACGATTGGCATATTAAAAACTTTACGTAAAGTAAGCCCCGGGCTCGTTCTAAGATGGGAACGTAATTTCATGTCAAAAAAGTTAGTTTCACCGCTAATATTAAAATATGTTTTGATTAGCACTAGGTCTTTTTAGGCACTGATATTTCCTGATGACTTATAAATATTTTTACGCGAAACTTACTATTAATAAGCATGCCAAAACGGACTAGACAGATTTTTGATGATAGCGTGTTTATTTCTTAAAGGTTTATTTTTTTTTACGGCTATCTTCACACGTAAAGTTAGATAACTGCAATTTAAACTCTGTTTTGCGTTTGTACATTTTACAATTCTGACTCATTTTAACTGGTAATATGCGGTGCACCGCAAAGTAATTTTTTTCATACTTCGCAAAGTTGTATGAATGAAGGCAATCCAATTAAATTTAATCTATTCAATCAAATAACTTTTTGTTAAAAAGCTATTTGATTGAATAGATTATTGTTTTCAATGATATTTCATTGATTATGTAATTATTATTTATATTATTTGTGCCCGTTAGAAAAGTACTATGCCATGTTGATAAAAATAAATAGGATTTAGGGCGAAATATATAATATGTCGATATGAAATTTTAAATATAATCTAAATACTCAAATCTTTGTTTGTGTAAAAGTAATTATAATGTTTAGATGTTATAAAAACTCCGTGCAGCAGTTTCGGATAAGTACGGGTTCCCGTATCGATGATTATTTGCATTCATTTAATGAAGCAGCCGTAATCGAAGTAGATGTTTTTATTCACGAACCCCAAACTATGATTATGTATCACCGTCACACACGGTGTTAGTTTCACTGATATGTTTAACCCAATTTTAATTGTACTTTAAAGAGTCCAGGAGGAACAGTCACATAAAATATATTTTTTACACAGTAGCGAAAATGGCTTGTTATTATTTTCGCTTACTGCCTAAAGCTGGTACATAAATACTAGCGCCCTTTTCGCCGGGAACGCAATCGGGTTTTATCATAACGAGACAGTAATCTGACGTCGGGCCCTTATTTGGTTACATGTTGAGTGTCGCGATCAGACCTGCAGTGTGGTTACTGCGAGTGATATGTATCATAGTATCCAGTTCGCGCTACCTTCACTGAATTGGCATGTTTTTATTATATATTTTAGTGTAATTTTTGTACTTAATTTGTACGCATTGTGAACAATAAAATATTCGAAATTTGTGACAATTAAACGAATTACAAGTAAAAGACTGCAAGCATGTGGCCGGGTCTGATCGTAACTTGTGAAAAATTCACACAAACTTTTAAGCAGTAAGGAGTAAGATCGCTTATGTTGTTTCCACAAACATCAGTTTAAATTATCTTGTGACTGTGTCTATAGAATATCACAAACAGAATATGCAATTGCTGCCTCCTATAGTGGCAAGTTGTGTGCTAATATAACCGCTAATCATGTTAAAACTTTCCTCGAATCTGACGTGAGTGCTAATGTCTTAATTAAATTTGCCATACGCAGTATTATTTCGAGGAAACGAAATATCGTGTACCTCCGTTTGTTTTTATGTTAATATCAAATAGTTAAAACGTAACTTCACGCCTGTAATCCCCGAAGGGGTAGGCAGATGAATGCAGAACATTCCCACGATTCACCAGTTACGTTTACGTCCCACTATGTAATAGGTGATGAGCCTATTGCCATGCATTGGGCACATATCCAGAATCCGAACCACCACGTGATGGATAGTTTTGAGTTATAAAACTTTTATATCTCACATTCGTTGAAACATATTATTTATCTATATATTAATACGCGAAGCGTCGACCTTTTGCCCCCTTTTTACGATCGGTGCGCGAACGGACGAGTATGAAAGCTGGCACACTACAAAGTCCAGATGGGGGATCGTTGCAGAAAAATAGTATTTTATGAAATAAAGCATTATACATAGCTTATTTAGCGAAAAACCACTTCACGCACTCTGACTAAACACATGCTCACTGCACGTACACGTCATTAGGGATGTTTATAATAATATATCGACAATATATATGTAATATTTTTTACAAAACATATTTATATACCATTTGATAGTCAAATGTAAA